>JASIRB010004067.1:0-17795 GCA_030323885.1 Branchipolynoe longqiensis
TATAGCTTAATCTGAGCATTAATTAATACCCACAGTGCATGTCACCCATTCTAAACACACTTCCCAAAATAGGCGGCAAGCGGCCACTTCCTGTGATCACGGCAAAGGTATATAACTACTCTCTTCATCCAATCAGTTGAATACTGTCCGTTTATTATAATAAACAAAAAACCCATGATCGCTGAACCAACAAGGTGCACCACGCAACGGTCCCGACCCAATCTATCTAGTCATTTGGGCAGGGGTCATTAGATAAATGGTAATAACGTCGGTGGGTTTCTCCAGGTCTGCCTTGCTATTATTTCGCTGTGGCAGGAATTCACACACAAGGAATTGGGTTCAAAAGTAAAGCTTGTTTCATTTACCAACGCCTCTAGAGCGCATTGATTTTCATCACCGGCTATCAGACGTAAAATATATGGTCATTGTGACATATTTCTTTGGTTGAAACCTACCTCTGCCACATAGGCTACTCTTTCCGATAAGCAGCAAGGGGTCTTTTCTATGCACTTTCCCACAGACAGGACAGCACATACCACAACCTTTGATGAACCAGTTGTGGACTACTGGTTCGGGAATTGGATTCAGGCATGCAACAGCCATAGCATGTGAGGTGATTATGTAATTATTGACAGTCGTTTTCCCGCCTGACCACCTCACTTCAAAAAGGCGTCATGGTGATTTACTTATTCTGTGATTTAATCACTTCCCTAGTTTAATTACCAGGGGCTCTCTAGTCCTAATGATTGATACCACTGTGACTATTTGTTTTTGATGTGATATATATGCCAGGTACATATGATATATATTAATATATCATGACTGCATATATCATGACTGCATATATCATGAAAGTATATATCATGCATGCATATACCATGCATGTATATATCATGCATGCACATATCACATGTATACATATCATTTATGGACATATATATGCACATACCATGTGCATATCATGTACATATCATATATGCACATATCATATGCATATCATGTACATATCATATATGCACACATCATATATGTATATATCATATATACATAGTTCATATATGTTTGCATATGTGTATCATATATGCATAATATATAATAGGATATATACAATCATATATTTCCTATGTAGGGGGAAAGTTCAATTGCGGACAATTGGTCTTCCTCATTCCAATGCCTCTTGCCCTATCGTAGAAATACCCAAGGCCAGGTTAGGTAGCGTTTCGATGTCTTAAATCTGTGTCAACAGCAAGAGCCATATATACAGTGAGACAATATTGGTACCTATTCTGTCAGTCTCGCAAACACAGTAACATGCCTATATTGAAATTTACACGAAATTCCAAAATGGTAAAATATGTAAAATATAACATATATTATATATTATTAGTTGTATATAATATATGTTGTATATATACCACATGTAACATATATTAATATATATATATAGTGAGTATATTCCTATGCGCGTATAAATCCTCGGTTGGAGGTATTTTATTATTATCATTATTATATATCATTATACGCTCGGTTTTCATCCAGTTCGATATCAGCTAGGATTTTGTCCGAGCCTATGGGGTGGGGTGATGGTGGCGCCGCCACCGGGGTAATCCTGGTACTTCTCCCCATCTTTCTCTCCTCTTTCACTTATAACCCATCTCTATCTTCTCTTTTATACTCTTATACTTCTCCTCTTCCTCCTCTTTAACTCTCTCCTTCTACTACCATCTCTCACTTTTTCTTTCCTTATGATTTTGCCCCCCATCCTTCTTCTCTACCCTATGGGGTGATGGTGGCGCCGCCACCGGGGTAATCCTGGTACTTATTTCCAACTACTCTGATTCACTTGCTCAACAAAGTTATATATGTAGTGAGTTGGATGTACCTCCCCAAGTGAAATGCCACAGACACTCAGTGATCAGTAGAGAGATTGCATCACGGAACCATGATATGATAATGGTTAAGACATTTGCCCGTATGACCCCTCCCAACATGAATGTATATTAATTAGCATCTCTTTCTTAGAGCCCTCACATACATGTATACATGATCAACGCATTAAAGCTTCATGGACACTCCCAAAGAAACCCCCACCCCTTTCCCTTGCTTCGTGGGAATTCATAAGCTGAACATAATAACTTATGGACTTTATATAAAAACACATTTTTGCTCTTTTTAAATGGTTTCGTACATGACGCTGGACTCCTCGAATTGTGTAATTACAATCACGTGACCCAAAGGGAAGCATTCCCTTCCCACGATGCCTCGATCTGGGTATGAGGACGTCTGTAGGCATATCCTCCTGGCCATGACGGCTGAACATGTAATTAGTGATCACTGTGGTGAGACAGTGTGTCGTTATCAGCGCAGGTGCTGGTGGGTACCCTGCCAGTTGCACTAAGTCATTACAGGCATTTTTTAAATATATTTTTTAATATTTTGTATGGGATGTTTATGCTGTCCATAGCATATAAGCCTGGATGGTCGAGCTTGTTTTCAATGCTGGACAGTTATTGGTCTGTGTTTCTTAAGATTATGGTTTGTGGTTAGTTTTTGGAGTTTCTTGGTAAGAGTCTTCCTCTTTTTATTGTTTCCTATACTTAATTATAGACTAGCCTACTCTATTTACATAGTATAGGCTTGTACGTAATAGGTAGCTGGTTATAAACTATATATACATATATAATGTGTAATAAATTATGCGAGTAGAAAGATATGTATGGGAAGTATTATCATTATTGTTATACTCCATAAGACACAACACTGTACCGCTGGCGCCACCTCTGGTCTCCTAGCCTCCACCGGATGTAGACCAGTGTCAGTTGCACTGAAGCGCCTAATGTAACACAGCGTGTAAGTTAATGCTGCATACTCCGATGAAAACATCAAATTTTCTAAACCAAAACAGTGACCTAGATTTGATTCTACATATTTAGCTTAGATACTAGTTCACTTATCGAACATTTGTCACCACATAGAACAGAATACTCAGCCAATTTAACAGAGCCTGTAAATGCAGAAGCCTATGGTGTCAGAGTTTTGCGGTGCTTGCCAACATTAATTGAGTATGTTTGCACTTCAAATATCTTAAAACCTAGCCTTTTCAAATAAAAGTGACTTCAAATTAAAGTAAGGTAGATTATTGCGATCAATCGAATATATTTATCGTAGAAAATGACAGAATTTGAAAACCATTGGTCTATGCAAAGTGACCTTAGTGTAGTAGTCAGCGCTGACCCCTCACTCTCAGTCAAGGATCCAGATAGACAGGTAGGCGTGGGTAGGGTGATAGCATCACGGAGGCTAGGTGGTGTAATGGTTAGGACACTGGTCCGGAATGCAAGAGATGTGGGTTCGACTCGTGCTCTAAGTGAAATATTTCCCATTTTCATTATCTCCCACCCTCCCCCCGTGACACTGGTGCCATGACTAGGATCATGATCAAGCTTGGTGATTGATTGATTGGTGGTTGCTTTATGTCATGTCGGCAACATATCCCATATTCACAGCGAGTCATGTACAAGTGATGCATTATATGGTTGTTGAACCTACTATGTGTATGTATATGTAAGTGCATTGCCTGTATGTATGTACTTGTAAGCATTAAATGACCATTTTAAAAGACTTACAATTCCAGGGGGGACAAGTGTAGTAGTCTACATGGCCGTCTCGGGCAACGAGCCACATAGACAGGTGGGTGGAGACAGGGTCGTGACATCACAGATTCGATTCCAACTCCAGGTGCAATGTTTCCCATAGAGGTTAAAGCTGCACATGTCGATGAGAGCATAACATTTGATAAGCCAACCAGTTACCCTTATTTGATCTTACATATATAATATAAATAAGTGTGCTCTTAGTCTTAGGAAACCTGAATGGTCCGATCAAAACATCAACTTTTCAAAACGAAAACAATTATCTAGATTTGATTCTGCATATCTAACTTAGATACATGTGTCATCAGATATAAGTCAATTTAATAGAACCGGTTACTGCATAAACCTATGGTGTTAGAGTTTTGGCAAGCTGCCTAAATTGATTTCGCACATTTGCACTTCAAATATCTCAAAAGATAGCCATTTAAAACAAATTTACTTCAATGGAATGTAAGTATATTATAATGATCACCCTAATATCTTTATCTCGGGAAATAAACAGAAACTCAAAATCATCGGACTATGCAACATTAAACACGTGTTGCTGCATAGAACGAAATACTTAACCAAAGCAATGTAACCCATTTTTGCTCAACTCCGTGGTGTCCAACATATTGATGTCCACATCAAAAGTAACCTTTAATTTGTTCACTTAAAATATATAAGTTTTAACAATTCACTCACTTCAGACTAAAGGCAGATTGTTTAGTATACAATCAACCTAATATATTTATCTTTAAAAATACATGGCAGGAACTCAAAACCATCGGACTATGAAACTTTAAGCATCGGGTTTAGTTAACACTAAGTAAAGTATCAATCTCTTAATTTAATGTGACATCAAGTGACACTGAGTGGTACATGTAATCTCAAAGGCATCGCCTAATGAATACATATGGGTTGTTGGTTTTGACAGTAAAATCTACGTAATAACTGAATTGTTTCTCATTTCATTACCGTTTAGTTATTAAGTATACTTTACTGTTTCTCATTACATTACCGCCAACAAGTTTACACTGCAAACAGCATGCATTGTACATGTTGGGCAGCAACATGGTTAATTTGCGCACGATACGGGGACGGCCTAAGCTGCTTGCTCCTCCTCCCCCAACATGCCAAACCCCCTCTGCCACCCCGCTTCCACACCTCCCCCCCCCCCCGCCTCTCAGCCACTCCCCCACCCCTCTCTCATCTCCCTCCCCAAGCTTTCACACCCCCCACGGCTCCGAACCCCTCTCGGCGCTCGCTCCCCCCCCCCCCTCTCAACGACCCCCACACACCCTGGATTCGAACCCAAAACCCCCTTTTCAGCCTCGCGAGAACCGCTCACGCCTCGCGAGACCGCTTTCACACACCCCCCGAGACCTCGCTGACCAGCAGGTTTAAACGGAGCCTCAGTGCACGGTTCTAGCCACTCTCCTCCTCACGCCGGGCCTGCCAACACCACACTCTCTACCGCTGCTACACCGCCCACGGGCCGAGATACACCGCCCCAAGGCGATACATCGCCCCCCCCCCCCCCCCCGGGCCGACTACACCGCCCCACGGGCCGCCAACACAGCCTCCAGGGCCGCAAGCACCGCCGACGGGCCGCCTACAGAACCACCAGCGATGCCAGCACCGCCGGGCCAGCAAGCACCCCCCACTGCCACACGCACCGACTACACCACCACACAGGCCGCCAACACTGCCCCCCAGGGCCGCAAGTACTGCCAACGGGCCACCTACACCGCCCCCAGCGACGCCAGCACCGTACGAGCCAGCAAGCTCCCCCACCGCCACTGCGCAGACTAAACCACCCATCAGGCCACCAACACCGCCTCCAGGGCCGCAAGCACCACCCAGGCCAGCAAGCACCACCCACGGCCACCTACACCGCCTGCACCGACGCCAGCAATGCCGGGCCAGCAAGTACCACCACCACCACATGCGCCGATTACACCGCCTCACGGGCCGCCAACAACGCTCCCAGGGCCGCAAGCACCGCCGACGGGCCGCCTACACCGCCTCCAGCAACACCAGCACCGTCCGGGCCAGCAAGCTCCCCCACCGCCACACGCGCCAACTAAACCACCGCACAAGCCGCCAGCACCGCCCCCAAGGCCCCCACCGCTCTACACCGCCCCACGGGCCGACTACACCGCCCACGGGCCGACTACACTGCCCCAAGGGCCGACTACACCACGGGCCGACTACACCGATCCACGGACCGCCGACACCGCCTCCAAGGACGCAAGCACCACCGCGCCCGCCGACGCCACCACCACACACACCGGCTACACCACCAGCAAGCCGGAAAAAGCCGCCACACAGCCACCTACACCGCACCCACGGGCCACCGACACCACCGCCAGGGCCGCAAGCACCGCTGACGGCCCACCTGCACCAACCACGCCAACACCGCCGGGCTAGCAAGCACGACACCGGCTACACAGCCCCCTGACTCGGAAAAACACCGCCACACGGCCGCCTACACTGCTTACAGGGACCTCACCCCACGAACAAAAAATGCTGCGCACAACCAGGACACAGGGCCGCACCTCCATCGCACCCAACTCACCCTCATCCTCAACATCAAGCGCCACTGAGGACGCCGCAGAGGAGATAACTCAGCCAGCAGCCCGCTGCAGGGGACGCCCACGGTCAACGGTAGCACGCATGGCAGTAACAACCACGCCAACCAGCACACCAGAGCAGCCACCCGCTCCCACCCCACAGACCGACTACACCGCCACAAACAGACAACTCACCATCTTGCAGCAGTCACTAGCACAAACACTGGCACAACAAGCGGTAATGAACAAGGCCTTGCTCGAACGTATGACGGCCATGGAAGTCACATCTAAAAAACGGAACCGCTCCTCCAGCAGAGAATCCTCAGCCTCATCGACATCCAGGCACAGCCGCCAAAAAATACCAAAAAGGAGACGACACCGCAGCCGCGGGAACGAGTCCTCCAGCGACCTAGACGGCCCATGGAGACCGTCAAACCCCAACAAAGACGAATGCCAGGAAAGAACGAGGGACTGCAGGCATCGCCAACCCAACCGGCGCACAAGGTCCACCAGCGACGACGAGGACGCCCACCACCGGGAGGTCATCTCAGCCCTGATGGACGCAAACGGCTCGTACGGCTCCAAAACTAGAGGTAGGAAACCACTTCTGCCCCACCACTTCGTAATCAGAGCAGACCGAAAAGGAAGCATTGGCCCGGGCGACAGCACCTGGTGCGAATACATCTCAGCCATATACAGGATGCCGAAGGACTCGTCAGTGCCTGCAGCCTGGGCCGACCCTCTGGCACAACATACTGAACACCTTGTCGACATGGCCGCAGAGTGGGACTGGCAAACCTGCCTGACCTGGTCAGAGAGAGTGTTCAGCATGATCGACGACGGAAGACTGCCCAGAGGATGGAAAGATGCAACAGCCATAAAAGACACTCAACGCGACGCATGCCTCACAGGAACGCGGAACACACAAACGCACCAAAGACAGCAAAAACAACAGAGGCGCCAACCCCTACAGGACAAGAACGATGATGAGAACACATACAGAACAGACAACACGAGCTCCAACGCCTACCAACCATACAAACACCCGGTGTTTGATCGCGCCACGGACGGGCGCCCCTGCAACAGGTGGAACGCCGGGCACAACTGCGGATTCACCAGCTCCCACAGAACCGGCACAGAAAAATTCCCACATGTCTGTGCCTGGTGCGTCAACAAGCATCGCCGGGCTAACAACCACAAAGAAGTGGATTGCAACAACAAAAAGCGGCAACTATAAAAAATCCAAAAAACAGACGTGTCCGACACCAACGAAAAACCGTTTTTTCGGTAAGAGGCCCCCCTAGGGCCACACCACCGCCAGAAGCGGGGAACAACCAGCACAAAAAAGCAGCACTAAAAAATAACCAGCCCTGGCCGCTGGAAACAGCACAGACGACTGCAGAAGACTCCACCCACACGGACAACCTCGCCATGCAACAAGTGGCAATCACAACACCAGTACGAGATCCAGGAAGCAAGCCTGAAGGAAGAAATCACCAAAACAACACTACCCCCGACCAAACCAAACGACACTACACATTCCAGCGGACCGCGGCACGGACGGCCACACACACCAGCCACGAGCACGCAGGCACTGAACCAAAACCACACAACAACCCCGCCAACACAGCAACACCGCCAACACCGCTAACAGCGGCACGGGCCACAGCCTCACGGACGGGAGCTCGGCTCCCCGAATCACGGCACCATCACAACACAAACAACCAAGCACCCGACGCTACCACCGAAGACCCAGACGCACTCCTAGTGGCCGACTCCAGGGCAGGAGACAAGGACGACATAGACGACGCGACCGGGGACCCGGCCCTGCAGCACGCCCCTCTCTATGACCCACCACACACCCCGCTGAGCTACAGGCCGACAATAATGCGGATGTGGCCGGAGGGTGTCCCACACGCATGGTAAAACACACCATACATACACATATATCAACAAGTAAGGAAGACCGGCCTGCCAAATTACGTGGCAGCACGGATTCCGGTCCCCTCCGCGCTCAACATCCCACGCTGGCGAGCCCTGCTCCCGGCCTACCACGACCAAGAGCTGGTCGATTTCCTGGAGTTCGGCTGGCCAGCCGACTACACAGCAGAACACCCCCCAGTGCCAGCAACCGCAAACCACACGGAGGACCCCGACCACCTCCAATGGATACGGAAATACGTCCAGAAAGAGCTCACACATGGAGCCATACTCAGACCCTTCACCGCGATCCCCTTTGCCCCCTGGGCGCAGACCAGCCCCATGATGACCCGCCCAAAAAAGGACACTGACGAAAGGCGAGTCATCGTGGACCTGAGCTTCCCCAGGGGCGCGAGCGTAAACGCCGGAATAAGAAAAGGGTACTTCCAAGGGAGACCAACCACCTTCACCCTCCCCGGAATAATGGACCTGGCAGAACAAGTCACCAACATCGGCAGGAACTGCTACGTCTGATCGGCGGACCTGGAACGCGCCTACCGTCAGCTCCGCGCCTGCCCTCTATCAATCCCCCTCATGGGTATCACTGTCGACGAAGGAGCATATCTCGACATCGCCCACGCATTCGGATGCAGGACCTCATCCATGGCCTGCGCCAGAACCACGAACGCCGTCGTATACCTCCTTCGTCAACGAGGACACTTCGCCCTCTGCTACCTCGACGAATTCGTCGGGGTCGCAGAGACGAAGCAGCAAGCGACAGAAGCGTAAGCAGACATGATCGACATCGCCAAGGACCTAGGCTTGGAGCTCTCCCACCACAAATGCCACCCCCCTACACACAGGCGGCGCACACTCCGAGACAGGGTACTTCGCAGAAGAATACACGGCCGAGTACCTGAGCGCCGGCCACCACATAAACAGACTAGAGGCCCTGAACCTGGTCCTAGCACTCTGGACCCTCGCACCAGAGAACCCGCAGGGCTACTCCATTCAGGTCAATACAGACAACGAGGCCTCCCAATCAGTCCTCTCCACCGGCGCCGGGAAAGACCCCGTCCTCTGCGCCTGCGCACAAGAACTATGGAGATTTGCGGCCCTCAAGTCATGCAGTATAAAAATACTGCACAAGCCAGGAAAGGACCTCATCCTAGCCGACGCACTCAGCCGAGCCCACTTCGACACAGCGGCCAAAAACAGAGCTCGCGACATGTGCCGCGACCTAGCCTTAAAACGAGTCCGCGTTTGACACACCAACGCTATCGCGGAGAGCGCCATATAGCCCTGGGAAGATAATACATATTTGGTTTTTATCTCCCCAGGCACACAAGACCACCAGCAACATCAAAGGGTGATGACGCTCTTCAGCGCCGGACTCGCGGTCGGCACCTGGATAAACAAGTCCCGACAAGCAGCCCGGTACCGGCATCATGCCCGCACACATCGATACAACCCCGCGCACCCCGGAAAATACAACGTCATGTCCCTAATAACATCATTGAACGAAGAACTGCGGTCACCATCGGCAGTTAACAACTACATCAGAGGGGCTCGAACTTGGGTCCGGCTAGTAGGGGGCAACCCCGAGGCCTTCGACGCCTACCCCGTTGCCATCATCAAAAAAGGGGTAGGGCGCTCGTCCCGTCACGTTCCAAAACAGGCCCCCCCCTTAACCATCTCCGACCTCGACGAAGTGCTCCGCTACTTCAGGACCGGGGGCCCTGCCGGGAAGTTCCTCACCGCGGCACTCCTGGTTGGGTACTACACCTTACTACGGCAGGGCAACTTTCTGGTCACGGGTCGCACACACGACCCTGGACACACGCTGACCGGAGCAGACATAGTGGACACCGGCGGCGCACTCAACATCCGCGACCGGTCCACAAAAACCACTACCGCACTCGGCGACGCCTTCAAGATCACCATCCGGGCGATACCTAACTCTCTACGATGCCCGGTACGAGAGTGGAGAAAATACAAGGACTACACCCGCACTTCCCCCGAAAGACCAGCCTTCCTCGCCCTCGGAGGAGCCCCTCTCACCGTCAGCACACTCACCGCCGCCCTACGCGCTGCCCTAGCCGCCACAGGCCACCAAGACCACGCGGCCTTCACCCTCCACAGCCTCCGAGGAGGGGGTGCACAAGCGTGCGCGCAGGCCGGCGCCCCGCTCGACGATGTCAAGGACCTGGGCAACTGGAAGACGGCCGCAGTACATCAGTACGTCTCCAAGAAGGCGTTCAGCGTGGCAAATCAGGCCCTCTCCCTCTACCTGGTTTAGAGGCCCTGATTCACTGTAACTTCCTGCATTGAACTCTTAGTAGGTACTCCAAAGTCGGCGTATACGGTGTCCGCAGCGCAAAATTTGACTCATTTTAACCGTTTTAAAAAGCCTTGAATCTCCACTAATTCTGCTTGGTTTGAAATAAAAATTATATCAAATTAAAGCTTGTTCTTTTGCCTCTTAGGGTGTCTGATTTTTAATCATCATTATGAAAGAAATCACAGTCAATGGACACTTGTTGGCGGGTACCATCAGCAGCTCTGAGCATGCTTGCCGATTTTGTTTTCATCCAGTCTGAGCTACTCCCTTCCCTAAACTTGATGGCTTGGTGAGTACATTGACCTGAGCTAAAAATAACCACCAATAAAAGATAGAGAAGAATCTAGGCTTCATTAGCATATCAAGCATGAGTGTTTCTGAGTGGGAAATTTGATTGAACTGAAGGAGTGAAAACTTTAAGACATTAATCCTCATTGAAAATTGATCAGGATCGTTTTGAAAATTATATCATCAGAAAGCTTAAGTCTTCCTCTACCTAACCAGAACAATATTTGGTTGAGATTTATATCATACGCATCAAGCATGGTCTGAGAAGTGACTGCTGCAAGAATTTGGCTATTGTCAGCTCGCGATGCTTAAGTGAATGTTGTCTTTCTTTCTCTCTCTCATCAGTTAGAAAATGGTGTCATCATGTAGAGCTTTTAATTCTGGTTATTTTGGTATAAAGAGTGCAGTGATCGGACAATTAGAATGGGAGTTATGCTATTTTTCTTAATTTTATTGTCAGCTCGCGATGCCTAAAATTGAATGTTGTCTTTCTTTCTCTGATCAGTTAGAAAATTATGTCATCATGTAGAGCTTTTGATTCTGGTTATTTTGGTATAAAGATTGCTGTGATAGGACAATTAGAACGGGAGTTATGCTATTTTTCTATATTTTACTGAATTTATTATTGGTGGTTGCTGGAAATTAAGGAATTTAGCAAGTTTGACATGAAATTTCAGAAAGAATACTAACAGTGATGGTCTGTAAAAAATTGAGCTTCTTATTTGTATTATAGAGAATGAGATTCTTTAATATTGGACAGATCATATGCAAAATAGCTTCCAGGTGGGACCCTAAAATCCAAGATTTGGCTAATTTGGAAATGTGCACAAATCGGGGCAAAAAAATCAATCTTTAAACACTCATAACTTTGCAGCTATTCAATCAATCTAAATGATTTTTATATCATTGAGATCCAATTTAAAAGATCTGTACAGATATATAAGATGTAATACTGACCTGTTGAAAATAGAAATCACTTTGGAGTACCTACTCTTAGCTGACCCATAGCTGACTACACTACAAACTCGAAAACTACCACACCTGACCCGGAAAACCTTACCCCGCACATGTAACCACTCGCACGCACCGCTTAGACATCTTACTCATTCGCACCATTGTACTGTTATCTCGCACAAGAATATTTAACCTTACCTTGCTTGTCAACCCTTATTACTATTTGATCTGTACATACCTTACTGACTCTCACTGTATTTCCTTGTTGCCGCGGGCGCTGAATAAATTCCGCTTTATACCCAGTTCCCTTGTCGTGTTGTAAATTACCCTTTTACTAAAGTAAAATAAGAAGACATTTTAGCCTTTTTGAGGGCAGCTGGTGGGTACCACCTCATATAGTTCATTAAGACATTTCTTTATCAATTAATTTGTTCGTCTATTGTATTTAATTATATGATTGTGAGCTTTAAACAATTCATAAATGTCTATTGATACATAATTGATTGTATGCTTTTACATTATATGTAAAGGCGATGGTTGAATAAAAAGAACTAACAATTCTCGCCGTGAATGTGGCCAATGGTGCCGGCACAGCATAAAGAAACCACCAATCAATCAATCAATCATTACATTACCGAGCGCACTGGCCGAATCGGTAACCGCGCTGTCTTCCTGTGCAGTCAGGTTGAGTCAAACCAATGACTTAAAAATAAATACTTGTCGCTTCCCAATCCAGGCACTCGGCATTATTAGCATAGGGCAAGGACTGGTTGAATCAGTGTCAGGATCATGTGACTGAGTGTGGATATCAGGTCATGGTGCTGGCAGCTTGGTCTACCAGTGAGGCAGCATTATAAATTTACCGTGAATGCTGACTCAGGAGGATGAGGAGAATGCACTGCCAACACCGTGACCCAATTTCCCTGACCTTAGATGTTGCCAGGGCGTAAAACTCCAACAACCAACCAACTTCATATCCCACATGTGTGCATGCATGGATGTAAGTGGGTTGTATGTATGTAAGCATGTATACATGCACTTGCGCATGTGTGTACATGCATGCATGCATGCATGTATGTATGCATTCCCCGGCCACTTTTTGCCTAGATTCAGAGGAAACATGTTTTAATGATTACATTCAAATGCAGCAGGTCTCGAAATGCTTCAGCACATAACACAAACAAAACATGTCAGTTAAAAGCTGGCTTCAGAGGCGGTGGTCAGTAATCCATTACATGTATACATTATGTATCTATTATATGCATGTCGGTGCTGCCCCCTGGCGGCGCCCCCGTGGTGGCAGGCGCCCGTAGCATACTAGCTGCGTCTAATTGGCGTCTCAGGTGGGTAGTCTCGACAAGGTGGGCGCCTCGGTGGTCAAGGCTTCACACACCTGGGACAATGGTTGCGTGGGGGAGGTGTGGAAAGGCGAGGTATGGTTGGCGCCTCGCCCCGGCACGGCTGGAGACGCGCAGCCATCGTGCACGTCTAGCGGGGTGGAGTAGGGGTGGGGGGGGGGGGGGTGCGGGGAGAGGAGGGTGGTCGTGGGGAAGGAGATGGGGGCTGGGTGGGGTGGCGGTGGAGATGGTGGTAGAAATGATGTAGGTGAGGGGATGGGGCTGGGGTGGGTGGGGGGTCAAGGTGGGGGTGGGGTCAAGGTGGGGGTGGAGGATGGCGATGGGGTGGAGGTGGCGGTAGGTTTGGGGGTGGGGGTGGGGTGTCTCTGTGGGTGGGGCTGGGCGTGGAGGTGGGAGAGGGGTGGGGCTGGAGGTGGGGATTGGGATGGGAATGGGGATGGGGTTCGGGGTGTAGATGGGAGGGGAGGAGAAGGGGAGGGGGACGGGGTGGGGAGCGGGGGGAGGGGAACGGGGGACGGGGGCGGGGGTAGGGGAAATTCTGGGGAACAACTAACTGGGGAGTTGCAGTGGAATGTTCTGGGGAGCGATATTAATCATTTCATTCTTTCAAAATGCACCTGGAGTTAAAGATGGATTTATTTGGAAATGAGGGTTTGATGCAGTCGTTCCAATTCCAACTCATTCACAACTCATTATTAAATTATTGAGGGAAACTGGTTTTTACCCTAAATTAATTTTCCATTATTAACTTTAAAAGTTGTTTACTGCTGATTTTGTTTATCATATACCGCTTCTGATTTTATCACAGTTTTATGCTCGTTGGCTTACATTTCTGTGCTCTATTTCACGTGTTTGATATATATTATTAATATGTTTAATTCAGATATGTCGAACCACTGTATGATCCCCAATAGCCGATGTCCACATTTTGTTTTTGGGGGGAGGGGGGGGGGGGGGAGTCGTTAAACAAACAAACAAGTCAAACCTTTCAAAATGGTTTAATTTATTGTCTACGCATTTTGGCAGCTCCATATGGTGGTTATATATGGGTTATAAGTCATTTTGTAAAGTTGTATTGATTGATTGGGGTTTTACGTGGATGCAACATCTAACGTTATGTAAGGACGGGTAAGGTATTGCATCTGAGTGCAGTGATGGCATATTTATAGTGCTGCCCCAGTGGGGTACGGTGTAACCGGCAGCATGAACCACCAGCTCGCTGTGCATAATTATCTCGACACTGAGCCAAGCAGTGCATGTCCCGTATTAATATTGCCGAGATATTCTTCTTTGTTTGACTTATTACTTATTTATTTGTCATTCCAATAGCTCCAATTTAACTCTGCTTTGGATGAGAACTTCAAATTTGATAAATGTTGAATCAATATCTCCAACTTAGACAGCGGTGTTTTGGTAACCATTTGCTGCTGCATGGAATGGAATAGTCGGTCAAGTAAATAGAACATGTTACTCATGGTTTTGCCATGCATGCCAACATTACTTAAGCTAGGATTCCTTACAGGCGGAATGTGAATGCGAATGCGGCATGCAGCATGCGGCATGCAAACGGGTTGGGTCCTTTCACCCATACCAACACCCACACCCAAACATAGTGTCAGGTTTCTCTAACACTGTTTCGTATGGCAAACGCATTCGCATTTGCATGCCGCACCGATGGCTACATGAACCAATTCAGCTGCCGCATTCGCATTCGCATTTGCATTCGGACGCATGAAATCACCCCCATTGACTTAGATGCTTTTAGATTTTTTGCCGCATTCACATTCGCATTCACATGCCGCATACAGTGTGTAAGGAATGTAACCTTTAGGCATGTTCTTACTGCAACTGTCTCCAAAGCTAATTATTGACAATAACAATAATTTAATGTAAAGTGAGGTACAATATAACAATCAACCTAACACATTCATCTAAAACAGCATGGGACCCAAACCCACGGATTATATAATTATATTTTTGGGTATATTAGTTGTTTAAGCAGGGGAAATTTCTGACGCAGATGACTGGTCTTCCTCATTCCATTGCTCCTTGCCCTATCCTAATAATGCCGAGCACCTGGCTATGAAGCTGTAGGTATCAATTTTTAATTCATTGGTTTGACTCGACCAGGATTCGAACCCACGATCCCATGATCTACCAACACGGGAGACAGACGCTCTAACTCTATCGCCCATCCCGTCTGGCTATAACTTCAATATCCTGGATATAATCTAGATAGATGATTTTGTTTTGACCATGTTATTATGTTTTTATAGGAGTATGTAACTTCAAGTTCAACTGTATAGCAAATATTTAATAGGACTCCAGTGGTATAATGTCCAGTCCCCAATGAACGGGATTAAATTAGAATTATTGTCCGGTGTGTAGCAGGTGTAACTTTGCACAGTCTGATAAAAATATTTCATTTTCAAAAGTAAAACACTTATCTACATTTGGCCCTACGTATCGAACGTGGATTCTAGTCCAGTTACTAAGCATTTGATGCTACATAGAAGGGCATAGACTGGATTTATACCATTGAATATGAATGAATCCATATTTGTACGACTCCCAAAGAAGCTAAAACCAACATTGTGTACTGAGTACAAAACACTAAGCCTGATGAGTCATATGTTGAAGATGATCCTGAAAATAATTTTACTGAGAAACAGACAGAAAATTGAAGAACAAATCAGTAACGTACAAAGTGGGTTTATATCTGGAAGAGGTACACGTGAAGGGATTTTCAATATGAGAATGATTTGTGAACGTTATTGTGAAGTGAACCAGGATGTTTATGCCTGCTTTATTGACTATGAGAAGGCCTTCGACCGAGTCAATCATGAACTGTTAATCAAATGTTTACAAGATATTGGTGTCAATGGCAAAGACATTAAACTAATTGTGAACTTATACTGGACACAACGTGCATTTATAAAAATGGAGCAGGGCCTATCGGATGAAGTTATGATTAAACGAGGAGTTCGACAGGGGTGTGTATTGTCACCATGTCTATTTAACCTGTACACAGAGATGATTTTCAGACACATTGAAGATTGCAAGGGAGTGACAATAGGTGGCATGAACATCAACAATCTTAGATATGCCGATGACAGTGTAATACTAGCAGACAGTGAGAAAAACCTACAAGATATAGTGAATAGAATCAATAAAGCTGGAATACTATTCAACATGAAGATGAATGCCAGGAAGACCAAAACAATGGTTATAAGTAAAAAGACAGATAAACCAAATGTCAATATAACCATAGATGGCACAAACATAGAACAAGTATCCGAATTCATATATCTCGGACAAAAGATTACAAATGATGGGAGATGTGAGGAAGAAATTAAAAGAAGGATAACAATAGCCCGAACAACATTCTCCAAAATGTATAGAGTGTTAACATCAAGTAAGATATTAATACAAACAAGGAAGCGTATTCTTCAGTGTTATGTGTGGTCTACTCTAATGTATGGGGCTGAGACATGGACAATCTCTAAGAAAATGTACAAACGTTTAGCAGCATTTGAGATGTGGACTTATCGAAGGATGATGAAAATATCATGGACAAAGAAGATCACCAACAAAGAAGTTCTCAGAAAAATTAAAAATAAGAAAAGCTTGTTTGCCACTATACAGACAAAGAAACTTATTTATTTTGGCCACATCATTCGTCAGAGTTCAATATACCGTACATTGTTGGAAGGGAAGGTGAATGGCAGCAGAGGGAGAGGGAGACCAAGAACATCATGGTTTACAAATATTTCACAGTGGACAGGCTTGAATTATTCACAGTCTATCAGAACAGCACAACATCGGGACAAGTGGAGAACCATTGCATCCAACCCTCGACTAGAGGACGGAACTATTGATTGATTGAGAAGGGCATGAGAAGTCAATTCAACATGGGATCTTAGTATTGTCAAGCACATCAAAAGCAATGTTGAATGTTTGCACTTCAACTATCTCCTAAGTTACTTATTCTAAATCAATGTTCCTTTCAACTAGAGTATTGTCGATTATAAAGATCCACTACATATATTAGGTATTTGCGTGTGACGTAAGGGTGCATTCCTTACACGCGGCATGCGTCATGTGGTATGCGGCATGCGGCGTGCTTACAGGATGGGTCCTTTGACCCACACCCACACCCACACCCACACCCACAACCACACACAGTGTCAGGTTTCCTCACCACTGTTCTCTATGGCAAATGCAACAGCATTCGCATTCGCATGCCGCACCAATCGCTACATGGACCGATTCAGTATTCGCATGCCACATGCCGCATACCGCATACCATGTGTAAGGAATCACCCCCCATTGATTTAGATACTTTTCGATGTTTTGCCACATTCGCATTCGCATTCGGATTCCGCATACCGTGTGTAAGGAATGCGCCCTTTAGGCATCACACTACTCCTGCATCATGGTTGGATAGAAGCAGTTTGTTCTACTATCAAGTGCGTGTAAACAACACAAAAATCACAAATATATTTACTGCTACGATCTAATTCTGTTATTTTGAATCATGAATATTCAATAGGGAGTTGAAATAATGTTGTTTATGAGCATAGCTTACTTAATAAGTGAAAACCAGTTCAAATTAAACCCAAAATCTAAGCGATATTTATGCCGCTGCTGCACTGGCAGCGATATTGTCAAAGGTAAACAAAACAAAAGCCCAAATATATTCACTGCTGCGATCTAATTCTGTTAT
>JASIRB010000316.1:0-23828 GCA_030323885.1 Branchipolynoe longqiensis
TCCTCATCACACCAAACTAGTTCTCACTACATTCAGGAAAATGTTGCTGAACGGGCTCAAACTCTGTGCGAACGGAATGGATATAGTAGCAACTTTGTACAGTCTGTTTACGAATGGAATGGACAGGCTAGAACGGAATGGTGCTCCAGAACTTTGAGCTTGCCCAAAATTGTCTTGCAGCCACGTTCTACCCTGACCACAGCCTGTTTTAGAACGGGGTCGGACGGTTTGAGAACTAGTTTGGTGTGATGGGGGTGTAACATGCGCCTCGACTCCCCAGTACAGTACAACCCTGTTAAACCAAGCTTGATTAAACCAAACGATCGGTTAATCCAAACTTTTTTCGGCGGCCCGTCAAAATACTACCATTTATCATATAAAAAAGTTGGTTAAACCAAAGTCGGTTAATCCAAGGTATTGGTTAATCCAAACAAAATTGTCAGCCCCAGGCCACTTCCGGTACAGTTAAACCAAACTTTCATGTGGTATTAAGGTCATCTGAGACTTTTTTATATGATAAATGGTAGTATTTTGCCAGGTCGCCGAACAAAGTTTAGCATCCCTAAACCCCCACCACACACCTATACCCTCACCACAGCCCTAAACCCTCATGACATACCCCACGACACACACCTACACCCGCACCACACCCCTAATCCATCACCACACACCTACACCCCCACCACACACACCGACATCCCCACCACACCCCTAAACCCTCACCACACACCTACACCACAACCACACACACACACCACTCACCTACACCACCACCACATCCCTAAACCCCCACCACACACCTACACCCCCACCACACCTCTAAACACTCACCACACACCCACGACACACCTACACCCCCACCACACACTTACCTGCACGCCCACCACATCCCTAAACCCCCACCACACACCTACACCCCCACCACACACACACCCCTACACCCTTCTATCCAACCATGATGGCCGACTTGGACCCCCACCACACACCTACACCCCCACCACACACCTACATCCCCACCACACACCTACACCGCACCACATCCCTAAACCCTCACCACACACCCAACACACACCTACGCCCCAACCACACACACACACCACACATCTACACCCCCACCACATCCCTAAACCCCACCACACACCTACAACCCCACCACACCCCTAAACCCTCACCACACACCCAACACCCACCTACATCCCCACCACACACATACCTACATCCCTACCACATCCCTAGACCCCCACAACATACCTACACCACCAACACACACACACCTACACCCTTCTATCCAACCATGATGGCCGACTTCGACCGGGAACAGGTGCTGCCACCAAGTGTATAGCGAGAAAACTGCCTCATGAAAGCTCCCCATCAACATATATTAAAAATGTCCTTCCCCTCCACTTGCACTCTTAGTCTTACTGGTGCATAGAGGGAACATTTCACTAAACATTAACTGTCTCTTACATATGAACATCACGTCATAATCTTGGGCACTATGTGTTATCATATTTTCCACATAGTTTCTTATGTCACACAGTGAGTGGGGCACCCATTGCTTCTTTGTTACATAAGCTTGGTCCCCACTCCGTCACCTGAGAATAGTAATGCTCTCTGCCAATATATAAATCCGAACCGAAAATCCGTATATTTTTACACTATGGTGTCAGATTTTGATATGTATGTCAAAATTAATTTAGCATACTTCACATTCTGACAATCTCCATTCATGATAAAAGTTACTTCAAACCCCAGTGAGGTAGATTATACCGATTAACCTAATTTAGTTATCGAAACAAAATGGCCGAAACTCAAAAGCATCGGCTATGCAATTTTAAGCTGGCCCTGATTTTCGGCTACATCATCCTTTCTCTGTTTGTAAGCATTCTTCCACATCTCCCCACCCGACCCTCTGTGATTATGTTAGTTCTACAATTGGTTAGTTGTTTGGTTACCTATAGTTATTTTCCATGACTGCCTTCACCAGCTTGCATTAGTGGTCATTAGTTTTAGGTTAAAGTTTAAAGTTTACCTCCTGGGTATATCATGCCTAGCATGTTTAGCTTCTAAGAGACTCCTTGATATACCGTATATTTTTATTATTTCTTTTTTATTTTAATTATTTATTTATATACATATATATATTTTTTGTGTTATATATATGTCGTGGGGGTGATGAAAATGGGAAATACTGCGCCTAGAGCGGGACTCGAACCCACATCTCTTTGCATTCCGGGCCAGTGTGCTAACCATTACACCACCTAGGCTCCCTGATATCAGTACACTCCCCACGCCTACCTGTCTATGTGGTTACTTGCCTGAGAGGTCAGTGCAGACCACTACACTCGTCCCCCTGGAATTGTAAGTCTTGTAATGCTTACAATTACATACATACAGGCAATGCACTAACACATACATACACAGGGTAGGTTCAACAACCATACAGCGCAAAGCTTGTACAGGATCCTGGTCACGGCAACCAGTGTCATGGGGGTGGTGAAAATGGGAAATATTGCGCCTAGAGCGGGACTCGAACCCACATCTCTTTGCATTCCGGGCCAGTGTGCTAACCATTACACCACCTAGGCTCCCTGATATCAATACACTCCCCACGCCTACCTGTCTATGTGGTTACTTGCCTGAGAGGTCAGTGCAGACCACTACATATATATATATATTTTTTTAATTTATATATATATATTTGTTAAGCTTGCGCTGACTTTGGAAATTGTGCCCAATAATGAATGATTTCACTGTTTTGAAGCAATGCCCCATTTTTTCTGCCAATACCAATTCCAAAAGCTTTTAGAGGAGGGAAAAACAGGCTAAGAAAGCAAGAAAGAAAGAGATATCTTGCAGCTGCCCCATGTGCCCATACTGATGTGAAATATAGCCTGGAAGCACTCGAGAGCTGTAAGAAAAAAACCCAAAGTCTCTCGAGTATACATACACATATGCATACACACAGACGTGCATACACACATACATACACAAATACACACGTAGACACACATACATTTATATGCACACACCTACATGCATATGTAGTAGTCTATACATGAGCCCTACTACCAGACGGTGGTGGTGGAGACTACACCGCACACCTGTGCAGTTACACTGAACTGCGCTAGGTGGCGGCAGGCTAGCCACCGGACAGACCCCGATGGGGCTGCCCTCTACTGCGTGTGGCTAGTTCACCCCCCTACCCACCTATAGAGGCAACATGGGACCTGACGAATTAGGGGGTGGGTCAGTTGACTGTGGATGCTGCGGAGAGCAGAGAGGTTTAATAAACCAAGTTGAAGCATACTTATATCAAATCTTGGCGTTCTCGCGTGTGCGCGTGGCAGTGTGAGGAGGAAGGCCGTGGGCCATTACACATACATACATATACTAGGTATATATATCCACTGGATGCTGTAATAATAGAAAAACATTTCTTTTTTAAAACTTATTGCACAGCCTGCACCACATTGAAAGAGATCAGGTCTAGTCCAATTACCAAAGCTAAAGTTGTGTAGTTTGATCATTTTGAGTGCCTCTCATATTTATTTGATCAAAATTGTCGTGAGGTTGATGAAAATGGGAAATATTGCGCCGAGAATATAATTCGAACACACATTTCTTGCCACACTGAGGCTAGTGTGCTAACCATTACGGTACCTAGATTCCCGGATGCAATCACCCTATCCACACCTGCCTATTTATGTGCATCCTTGCGTAACAAGTCGGTGCCGAGTACTAACATATATTTAGTTGATTGTTGTAACCTTACATCAGTTTGAAATAATTTTTGTGATAATGTCTATTTTTTTGGAAATATTTTATTTGAAAACATACACAAGGATCATGTGACTGAGTGGGATATCAGGTCATTGTGCTGGCGGTCTGGTGTGCCAGTGGAGCAGCACTATAAATTTGCCATGAGTGCGCACTGTCACAAGTTGGTACTCATCCTGATATGACCTTAGATGTTGCCTGGACGTAACACAACAACAAACAAACAAATTACATAAACTTGTACAGATAGGCATGGTGGTCAAATTGGTAAGTGTGCAGACCTCCTTGGTGGAAGGTCAGGCGGTCAGACTGCCTTCTGAGACTTACACCGTTTATACTTGTCACCACCTAGTCACACGCTCTGCATTAAAAGGATAGGGCAAGGGCTGGTTTGCTCAGATTCAGGACATTACATCATTCTGTCAGTGGCCTGCTCTCCTAATGGGACAACACTATGAAGACGCCATGACTGCGTACTGTCACAAGTTGGTACCTGCCCCACTATGACCTTAACTGTTGCTAGGACATAAACCCAAACGAACAATATTGAGCCTCAACCATACTTAAATGGGTGCCAGTGGCCTAGACTTCCAATGGGACAGAACTATAAAGTTGCCATGACTGCGTACTGTAACAAGTTGGTATTTGTCCCGATAAGGGCCTTAACTGTTGCTAGGACATAAACCCCCCAACAAATATTGAGCCTCAACCATACTTAAATTGGTGCCAGTGGCCTTGTCTTCCAATGGGACAGAATTATAAAGTTCCCATGACTGCATACTCTCATAAGTTGGTACCTGTCCCGCTATGACCTTAACTGTTGCTAGGACATAAACCCAAACGAACAATATTGAGCCTCAACCATACTTAAATGGGTGCCAGTGGCCTAGACTTCCAATGGGACAGAACTATAAAGTTGCCATGACTGCGTACTGTAACAAGTTGGTATTTGTCCCGATAAGGGCCTTAACTGTTGCTAGGACATAAACGCCCCAACAAATATTGAGCCTCAACCATACTTAAATTGGTGCCAGTGGCCTTGTCTTCCAATGGGACAGAATTATAATGTTCCCATGACTGCATACTCTCATAAGTTGGTACCTGTCCTGATAGGACCTGAAATGTTGCTAGGACATAAACCCAAACAAACAATATTGAGCCTCAACCATACTTAAATGGGTGCCAGTGGCCTGGTCTTCCAATGGGACAGAACTATAAAGTTGCCATTACTGCGTACTGTCACAAGTTGGTATTTGTCCTGATATGACCTTAACTGTTGCTAGGACATAAACCCAAACAAACATATTGAGCCTCAACCATACTTAAATGGGTGCTAGTGGCCTGGTCTTCCACGAGGACAGAAGTATAAAGTCACCATGACTGCGTACTGTCAGAAGTTGGTACCTGTCCCGATATTACCTTAACTGTTGCTAGGATGTAAACCCAACAAACAATATTGAGCCTCAACCATACTTAAATGGGTGCTAGTGGCCTGGTCTTCCAATGGGACAGAACTATAAAGTCACCATGACTGGGTACCATCACAAGTTGGTACCTGTCCTGATATGACCTCAGATCTTGCGAGGACATAACCCCAAGCAAATACTATTGAGCCGCAACCATACTTAAATGGGTGTCAGTGGTCTGGTCTTCGAATGGGACAGAACTATAAAGTTGCCATGACTGCGTACTGTCACAAGTTGGTATTTGTCCCGATATTACCATAACTGTTGCTAGGACATAAACCCAAACAAAAATATTGAGCCTCAACCATACTTAAATGTGTGCCAGTGGCCCTGTCTTCCAATAGGACAGAACTATAAAGTTGCCATGACTGCGTACTGTCACAAGTTGGTACCTGTCCCGATATGACCTTAAATGTTGCTAATACCTAAACCCAAAGAACAATATTGAGCCTCAACCATACTTAAATGGGTGCCAGTGGTCTGATCTTCCAATGGGACAGAACTATAAAATCGCCATGACTGCGTGCCGTCACAAGTTGGTACCTGTCCCAATATGACCTCAGATGTTGCTAGGACATAAACCCAAACAAACACTATTGCGCCTCAACCATAGTTATAAAGGTGACCACTTGCGAATGAACACACAGTCACGACCTTACTATAAAAAGGTTCTATCTGACAAAATGGTGATAACGAGGACTGAAGCTGTGTAATGGCATGATAGCAAAGCAGATAGAATGATATTATTTTTAATATATCTCAGTGAAAAATACAAGTTGAGAAACAGTTGTGTAACTGCATGATTTTGTAGATAGAACATTTTTACATCCATAACACCAATTCGGTCACTTTGTCAGATAGAACCTTTTTATTGTAAGGTTACGAGGTGCTGAAAGCATCCTAAGGGCCCTGTCACACTGCATAAGTGTATGCCGACATGTGTGACACACACTGTCATACGGCGGGAATTTTGAACATGCGCACAAATACTACTTATGCCCAAATGTACCCATAACATGTCTCAACATACACCAGTGGGCTGTTAACGAATACTACTTATGCCAAACATACCCATAACTTGTCTCAGCATACACCAGTATACACCGACATGTTGGTGCAAAATCACATACATTAGCATACGCTGATGCAATACAGCACAGTGTGACAAGGCCTTAATGCAGGCTATAAACCAAATCCCTAGTGGATGAATAATATTACTAGCGATGGCGTTAGAGAAACGCTTCTTTTTCGGTCTAGGAAATTTAGCGAGGTAAGGCAGGATGTGACTGGCGCATGCACCGTTTTATTCAAGTCACGTATTTCCCACTTCCTCCTTCCTTTACCATATTAACAGTGTCGTGCTGCAAAATTGAATTACTGATAATGCCTCAGTATAATACGCAGCCTGCATAATCAGATTACAGTTCCATAAAAAATAGTTCCCTGCAAACTAGTCCACATTGAATTGCTGAGCAACATGCAGAGTGTATTTAGGGACCAATCTAATGGCCCTGTCACATTACGATGCTTCTCGCTGGTGCGCCGCCAATGCGCAAAAAAGTCGAGAAACATCAAGCTTTTCAGGGCGGTGGGAAAAAGTTTGACTTCAGCGCAACATGTTGGTAGCGTGCGGCCACGTTGTGGTAACTTATATCGATGCGTGAGAAAAAAAAGTTTGGCTCACTGTCCTGTTATGACCTTAGATGTTGCTAGGATGTAAAACAACAACAAACAAACAAAGCAACAGTTTGACGCAATGAGCCGCACGCACACGCGGCGTGTGCCTAGCGTGCATAACGTTTGCATAGCGTTCGCATAACGTTATTCCAGTGCGTTTAACGTATCTCGACGCACCGCTAACATCGCCATAATGTTGGCACCCCCGCATTGTCGCACGTCAAAAGTTTTGTGCAAGCACAAAACTTCGCCGATCCCCTGACGCGCGCCGCCGACCCTCGCCGACCCTCGCCGACCCTCGCCATCCATCAATGAATACCAACGTGCACCTAACACGCACGTAACGCTTCCTGACATATCCCGACGTTCCGCCAAAAAATCACATACGTCAACGCGCGATGGCGAGAAGGGTCGTAATGTGACAGCACCATAAATGTACTGTTTCCACTGGAGCATGTGCAGTGAGTTGTTGCTATCCAACATCATTAGTTCTAGCACTGCCGTTAGAGGGCGGGTTGGTGGTGGAAATCCTCCACAACACCTTTTCCACAGAGCATGCTGCACACGTTGAACTACTTATACTATTCGTTCTTGCTACTGCCATCAGAGTGCTGTCTCACTGGGGAAGACCAGACGGGATGGCTGAATGAGTTAGAGCGTCCGTCTCCCGTGTTGGTAGACCATGGGATCGTCGGTTCGAACCCTGGTCGAGTAAAACCAATGACTTAGAAATTGATACTTGTTGCTTCCTAGCCAGGCGCTCAGCATTATTAGGATAGGGCAAGGACTGGTTGGCTCAGTGTTAGGATAATGGGACTGAGTGGGATATCAGGTCATGGTGCTGGCGGCCTGTTCTCCCATTGGGGCAGCACGATAAAGGTGCCTTGAGTGCACACTGTCACAAATCAGTACCCATCCTGATATGAACTTAGATGTTGCTAGGATGTAAAACAACAACAAACAAACAAACCACTCAGTCACATTATCCTGACACTGATCCAACCAGTCCTTGTCCTATCCTAATAATGTGAGCGCCAGGCTAGGAAGCGACAAGTATCAATTTTTAAGTCATTGGTTTGACTCGACCAGGGTTCGAACCCACGATCTACCAACATGGTAGACGGGAAGCCGAGTGGGATATCAAGTCATGCTGCTGGCCACCTGGTCTTCCAGTGGGGCAGCACTATAAAGTCGCACTGTCCCAAGTCGGTGTCCGTCCTGATATGACCTTAGATGTTGCTTGGACGTAAAACAACAACAAACAAACAGTCTGCATTTATAAACAGCACCATTGATTCCCTGGCCACTACAGGGTCACTCATCCTCATGCGATCAGCTTCACTACTACAATTTTACCCACCCATACCAGCTAATTCCTTGACCTTAAACACTCAAGTCAATGAACACTGAGACTCTAAATTACAAGAAAACCAAATATGACATTGATTAATGACCAATTGATCCATTGCCACCCAAGCACTTGTTAACTATGTATTTAACCTGATATGTTTCATTTTTTTAAATTAAACATTTAAAAAAAATATTTTTTTGTATTGAGGCTGTATTTATACTGTCCATAGCATGTAAGCCCGGGTACCCAGGCTTGTTTTCAATGCTGGCCAGCTGTAGTGTTGGTGTTGTCTTACCAAACAGTAGCTGCTGATAAGTTATTTGATTGTCTGAATTTCAGTAGCAGATAGACAGTTTGTAGCTATGTTTAGTAGCCTATGTTAGTTTTTTGGGGGCCTTCTCGGCATTGTATTTTTGTTCTACTCTTATTACTATGTTACTTGTTTTCTTAAGGTTCTATGTTAGTGTTTTGGGGTTTTCTTGGGAAGAGTTTTCCACTTTTTTCTATTTAATTCTATACTAGCCTATTTTATTTACATGTCCATAGGCTTGTACGTACTAGGTGGTTGAGTTATGTTTGTTTGAATTTGATTTGATTTATATTGTGGGATATGTTATCTGGCTTTTATATTTCCAGTTATCCCACCCTGAGCTGTCCAGTTGGTGAGCCATGACATATCACCTGCCCCCTTGTGGTGTAGTTCAGTTTGGGTTCCCAGTTTTTATTTTGCACAGATATTTTTTGTAGGTTTTTAGGTCAGCGATTTGTCTTTCTTTCACCGTTTGCGCATTCCATGCCTTGGCGGCCATTTCCAGTGTGCTCCTTTCATGGGCTTTGATCTGGCTTCTGGTTTGTCTTAGTAGTGGTGCCTTGCTTGCTCTGGTGTCCCTTAGTGGTTGGGTTAGACGCTTGGCTTGGCTATATCCATATGCTAATGTTTTGAGGTGGATTATCCTTCTGTTTTCTAGTAGCTTTACTTTACTTTACTTTTGATACCATCATTGATTGTTGCTCATTGTTATCTTGATGTTCATTGTTGCATGACCGTCTGCTGGGTTCCGCTCTGTGGTGTGAACAGAGAAAACATATTGTGTCATACCCTGTGCTGCCACCAAAATAAAATTATGGTTATCCGACTCCTCCTTGTGCGTTCCATGTACCCGTCAGCAATGGCACCCGTATTATAATTGGTTATGTGAGATGAAATCTAGATAAGTGTTTCCTTTAAAAAATGTGATGATTCCGTCAGATTATGCAGCTTTAACTGAGTCATACATTGACAGTATAAGTAAACATACATAATCACATTCCCAGATAACGGTGGCTGGAGTGTGAGCCACACTGACTATAAATGCACTAATCTGATTAGTATATGAGCTTGTCTCAAAAGGTGATAACTCTTTTTTTCGTCCATTGTAACGATAAACACAAAACAGCACAGAAACGGTTAAACCGTAAACACAAGGACATTTGCTTCAGATCAATATTTATTCTATTGGGATTATGAAACACCATGTAAAAAACAAATCGGTTTTTCCTGAGCAAATTCATAAGCAAATAGTATGTTGATCGTTACAATGGACAAAGTTTTGTCCCATATTGCTTAGAACCTTTTGAGACAGTCTCGTATAAGAGGCTTGCTTTAATATGCATGGCCAACGCAGCTAATCCCAATGACTGTCCATTGCATGCTTTAATGCTATATGACTGGCTACATTAAAATCGGATACAGTGAGTTCCCACTATGATACCGGACGCGGTGGTCGAGTCGGTAGAGCGCAGGCCTCGCATGTGGCAGATCGGGAGTTTGGTTCCCGGTCGAGTCACATCAATGACATAATATTCATACTTGTTGCTTCCTAGTCTAGGGTTTGGCGTTAATAGGATAAGGCAAGGACTGGTTAGCTCAGTGTCAGGATAATGTGACTGAGGGGGGTATCGGGTCATGGTGCCAGTGGCCTGATTTCCCAGTGGGGCATCACTATAAAGTCGCCATGAGTGTACAATGTTGCAAGTCGGTACCCGTCCTGATATGACACCACTGACAAGATATATATATATACAGTAAAACCTCTCTAGCCGACCACCTGCACAGATCGACCACTCCCCTGTATCAATCGCCGTTTTGGGGTCCCAACAATACCATTTTAACGATATTCTAACTCCCTAATCCGACCACCTCCCTAAATGAACCACTTAAAGTCGGTCCCAAGGTCGGTCGATTTAAAGAGGTTTTACTGTATATGAATAAAATAAATGCATTTACCAAAAGTAAACACACACAAAAATGGAAACAGGTACCATTTCCGTCTGACTGTGTAGTTCAACCTAAAACCGTCTAAGATCTGCACGCTTCTGTTTAGCGACCAGAGCCTTGGGAGAAGAGGTTTTACTCTATATGAATCAAATAAATGCATTTACCAAAGGAAAACACACACAAAATTGGAAATAGGTACCATTTCCGTCTGACTGTGTAGTCCAACCTAAAACCGTCTGAGATCTCCAAGCTTCTCTTTAGCGACCAGAGACTTGGTGACGAGATGACACGCACAGACACACACATACACACATACACAGTTGACACACACACAGCAAGGAGACGTGTTGATAGACCCTCACCGCAGCGCTGAAACGATAGTCTTGTCCGGCGCACCAGAAGTGTGCGCATGACTGATATATGGGTATTATCGACGAGACCCGACGCGACTCGTATAGATCGTGACGGCGAGCATGAGATGAGATGGGTAGAAGGGATAGAGGGGGATGTTAGAGGGCGATGTTGGGGTGCGATGTTGGGGGGGGGGCATGTTAAGGGGGCGATGTTAGAGGGCGATATTAGGGGTAGGTTAGAGGGCGATATCAGGGGGCGGTTAGAGGGCGATATTAGGGGGAGGTTAGAGGGCAATATTATTATTAAGGGGGAGATTAGATGGCAATGTTTGGTGCGATATTAGTGGAGGGGATTAGATGGCAGTATTAAGGGCGAGGTTAGAGGGTCAGGTTAGGTGCGATATTAGTGGGGAGGTTAGAGGGCGATATTAGGGGGAGGTTAGAGGGAAATACTATTATTAAGGGGGAGATTAGATGGCAATGTTTGGGGTGATATTAGTGGAGGGGATTAGATGGCAGTATTAAGGGCGAGGTTAGAGGGTGAGGTTAGGTGCGATATTAGTGGGGAGGTTAGAGGGCATCATTAGGGGGAAGGTTAGAGGGTGAGGTTAGGTGGTGAGGGTGAGGGCGCCGTTAAGGGGTGATATTATAGGGCGAGGTTAGGAGGCGATGTTAGAGGTTGAGATAAGAGGGCCCGGTAGGGAGGAGGTTAGAGGGCGATACTATGGGGTTAGAGGGCGAGGTTAGGGGGCGAGGGGGAGGGCGCCTCTAAGGGGTGATATTGGAGGGCGAGGTTAGAAGGCGAGGGTAGAGGGTGAGGATGGAGGAAGAAGGTAGAGAGCAAGGGTAGAGGGCAAGGTTGGAGGACGATGGTGGAAGGCGAGGGTATAGGGTGAGGGTAGAGGGCGAGGTTAGAGGGCGAGAGTAGATGGCGAGGTTAGAGGACGAGGCTAAAGGGTGAGGGTAGTGGGCGAGGTTAGAGGAGGATGGTGGAAGGCGAGGGTATAGGGCGAGGGCATAGGGACACGGCGAGGGTAGAGGACGAGGTGGGAGGGCGAGGTGGGAGGGCAATGTCAGGGCGTAAAATATTCCGATTTAATGCATTGGTGGGGGAATGCAAATGTTCTATTACTGATCAGGTATACGTGACCAGGTGCATGTATGTGTATATGTAGGTGCTGATGATGCCTGAGTGAGATGTAAATAGACATAATGGTGCTGGCAGGACTGTGTGTAAGGTGCACTCAGAGCCTACCCCTTCCCCCCTCTGCTAGGTAGGATCACCACACTCAGGCTCAATGCAGGTGGTGGCCAGGGGCAGCCACATAGCTTGGTAGTGGTGTGCAGATCACTGGTAACCATGGGGACCAGGAATGCTGGATCCCTATTGGTAGAGCTAAGAATGCTTGTTTCTCATTGGGGGAAAAGGGTGGGGTGATATTCTACACTGAATCCATGTACCATATAAATAATAAACCAGAGGGCTTGACTCTCTCTCTTCTTTCACACTTTATACTCTTCCTTTCTGTTTGTCTGTATTGATTTCACTATAGCCTGACTACACAACCACAGATTCGAGCCATAGACTTTACAAGGGGGCTATGTTAGGGAATGATGTTAGGGGGCGATATTAAGAGGCAATGTTAAGGGGCGATGTTGGGGATGATAATAAGGCGCGATGTTAGGGGTGATGTTTGAGGCGATGTTGGGGGATGTTAGGGGGTGATGTTTGGGGCGATGTTGAGGGGGGTGTGGGGACGATGTCGAGGGGGATGTTGGGGGTGATAATACGGGGCGATGTTAGGGGCGATGTTAGGGAGCGATTCTGGGGGCGATGTTGGGGGTGATCTTAGGGGGCGATGTTAGGGGCGATGTTAGGAGGCCATGTTAGGCTGTGATGTTGGGGGCAATGTTGAGGGGGCAATGTTAGGGGGCGATGTTATGGGGCGAGGTTAGGGGGCGATGTTAGGGGGTAATACCGACCCACCCAGGGGGGAGGCTATGGACTAACATGTGTACATATATGCATAAACAATACCTGTACTCATAGGTGGAAAAACCAGGCGGGATGGCCGAATGAGTTAGAGCGTCCGTCTCCCGTGCTGGTAAATCGTGGGGTCGTGGGTTCCAGTCCCGTTCGAGTCAAACCAATGACTTTAAAATTGATACTTGTCACTTCCTAGCCAGGCACTCGGCATTATTAGGATAGGGCAAGGACTGGTGTGCTCAGTGTCAGGATAATGTGACTGAGTGGGATACCAGGTCATGGTGCTGGTGGCCTGGTTTCCCAGTGGGACAGCACTATAAATAAAGTCACCATGAGTGCGCACTGTCACAAGTCGGTACCCATCCTGCTATGACCTTAGATGTTGCTAGGACATAAAACAACAACAAACAAACAAAACAAACATAGGTGGAAAATGAAATGATCAAAATCCAGCAACCGGAAACGGAAATAGTCCTGTATGGGGGCCACCCTTTGTATACTCATGTTGCATAATCAAAATCCAGCAAACCGAAACGGAAATCGCTCGTCAAGGTTTGCTACGTAGCACACATGGTGGACGACAGCGATTGATTAATAATAGCCTATGGCTATGGGCTTAATGCCTTGACAATGCACTGGCACAGAGTCACGCATGCCAAATTGAGGAACAACTACACTGGTCCCTCCCTACAAATCATCCATATATGGTCCTATGATGTCACCGGGACCAGTGTATGTGTTTCTCCGTGCTACTCTGCAGTGAGGCTGTCAAGGCATTAATTCCATATGCCCAATTCACTGTATTCGGGGTCAGAGATTGGTTAATAATATATCAAAACAAATGCCCGCTGCCATAGAATTTGCCAATACGCGTAGTGCAAAACTTTGATTTCATTCAAAATTAAAAGAAATAAAGAACAATTCGACATAAACATGGATGCACAAACAATAGTTTATTCCGTGGAAATGATGGCCGGGTTGCTAGAATTTCAAATTGAACACCGCAAGTGGAGTAACAAAATACATGCGCAATCATAAAATACTTTGCAGTAGGTATATCGGGGGGTCGGTCCTAAGCATTGCTTATTCATATTAATAGTGTGCGATGTTAGGTGGCGATGTTATGGGGCGATGTTGAAGGGGCGATGTTAGGGGGCGATGTTAGGGGAAGATATAAGTGGGCGAGAATACAGCATGTAGCATGCGTACAAACAGATTGTTATAGTTCCTAAAACGGCTGGCTGTGTCGCCTCCGGTGATTTTTAGCTATGTTTTGTAAGTGATACCTTTGCTGTAAATTGACATGAATATATCCACTTTAAAATCTATCCACTTTAAAATCTATCCACTATCCACTGACATGAATATATCCACTTTAAAAAGGGCATATCCGTGTCAAATGCCCTTTTCAGAATTTAATTTAAATGTCAATGTAGGTGTGTGAATGTGATTAGCGAGACTGACAGATAGATACATACCACTAGCTTTTCATCGTGAATGTGGTGCTTGCTGCCGACACGGTCTTAGACCATCAACAATCAATCAGAGGATGAGATAGATGGTGGTGGGCATGAAAGGTTTAGTAGTGGCAACGGTGGCAACAGTGGCAACAGTGGCAACAGTGGCAACAGTGGCAACAGTGGCAACAGTGGCAACCGTGGCAACAGTGGCAACAGTGGCAACATTGGCAACATTGGCAACAGTGGCAACAGTGGCAACAATGGAAACAGTGGAAACAGTGGAAACAGTGGAAACAGTGGAAACAGTGGCAACGGTGGCAACGGTGGCAACGGTGGCAACGGTGACATTATAATATGGTGTATGGTGTGGCGATTGGATTAGTAAATTGAGTAAGTGGGGTTTTCCGTATTAGCAATGTTTCTGAAGTCCTATCGAGTTTATTTCTGATGGTATGCACTTGTAGTGGCTTTATAGCGCTGCTCATTGGGATCAAGTGATATTTGCACTATGACACTGTATCCAACTTAGTCACTATATTCTGACAGAACCAACAGGTCCTTGTCCTATCCTAATAACGCCAAGCCCCAGGTAAGAGAGTGTAGGAGTTTGCACTGACCACTCGGGAAAGGAGCCACATAGACAGGTAGGTGTGGATAGGGTGATTGCACCAGGGAGCCTAGGTGGTGTAATGGTTAGCATTCTAGCTTCGGAATGGCAAAAAGTGTGGGTGTTAATCCTGTCCAAGACACAATATTTCCCATTTTCATCACCCCCATGACACAGGGGCCATGACCAGGATCCTATACAAGATTCATGTTGTATCGTTATTGAACATACCTTTTGCTATCTGTATGTAAGTGAATTGCCTGCATGTATATATATGTGTAAGCATTATACAACTTATGCACCTAATTTATTTAAAACACAATTCGAGGCTGATTTTTAGTACGGACTACAGCCCCGTATATCGAGATCCGGTCAAAAGTTAAAGGGTACACATCTAACAGGAAATATTATAACAGAAATCCTAATTAAATGTATAATTGTGATATTAACTATAAATAATGCATTGTAAAATAACCGCATACTAGAATAGCGATGACTGTGCAGCATGCTCTGTGGAAAAGGTCTTATAGAGGATTTGTACCACCAACTCACCCTCTGATGGTAGAACTAATGTCACTGTCTAGCATGCAGCTCACTGTCTAGCATGCTCTGTGGGAAAGGTATATGATGATTTCCAGCGCCAACCTGGGTAGAGCTAATGTTACGGGTAGAATTTCACCTTACAGCATGTAGTGTGGGATCCACAACCAGAAATATAATTTTGATGTGACACCCCTGCTATAAAATTGTTGGCAATTGGATTATGTCTATAGGGGTCTTGGACATCTGAAAAGTGAATTTGGACAATTTGAATGTATTGCGCAAATTCGGTAGACACCGTTTTTTTAAGATAGGGTGTGACAACACCAGCCGCCTAATTTCGGGGTAGGGGAAACTAAATCTAGTATATCATCACAACCCAAAACTCTACTGCAACAAATTACCACTCATTCTTTTGGTATGGATGTAGGCTAAAACAATAAGCAGAGTAGATTCTGATTGGATGAACCTCACAGTCACTAGAGGTCAAAAGGTCACGAAGGTTGTGGCATGCCCAAAATCTGGGACTTCCATCAAAGAAGTGCCTATTAATATACCGTATCATAAGTTTTTTCACTAAAATACTGCTTCAGTCAACTCCTTAGATCCCCCTGATGATTTGAGAAAAGGGATGTGAGGATTGGCAAAGAACTAATGCCCCCTGTACATCTTTTACTAAGCGATATTTCAGAAAAAAGCCAAATTCAGTGAATTTTCCTTCATACATTTGATTGATATAACTCTCATTATCCAATAGTTTTTTGTTATTATTTGTGAAACTAACAGTAGAAAACGTCGGAACTATCTGGAGATAAGAAAAAAAAACTTAATAAGCAGTATGTTGTCATCCCAAGTTCATCATTTTAACAATACCATATAATGTTCCGATTACAACTACACCTAGTAGAAAATATACTTTGTTCTTGGTTACCTAGTCCTCATCACTTTCGTTGTCTTCAGTCAGTCACCCACATTGGTTTGGGTCCCCATTGCAGGTGCATGCAATAATGCATGCCGATCCAGCCTTTGCACACGAACAGTTCCTTAAACAGCCCTTCTTGCACTTGTAGTACATCAGTTTTGCCACTGCAGGTTTGTTTGGCTTGCTCTTCATGACAGGAACTAATCTTCCTTTGTCCATATATCTGCCGTACTGTTCAGGTGGGAGAAGAGTTGGATTGCTTAGATGGGCCTGTTTGTAGAGGCTAATGTTGCAAAGACTCCTGAGAATGTGGAAATGAAATGCATCTTCAGTGGGAGGTAGAGAGCGGAGGTCCCGTTTGCTTGACGCAAATAAATAGGATCGTAACCTATCTAAAGATTAATATCCTGCCCTTCCGTACAAATCACATAAGAAATCACGTGCTTCTTTGTACAATGTATAATCTAGGCACACAGTGTCGTGAGCGAAATTTGTCAATGCTGGCATTGAACCGACATGCTGCATTGCTACAATTGCTGCCCTTTTTTTCCCCTCTTCTGTATGGATAACTCACTGAGTCACAGCCGGACATGACATATGAAGTGAGTAATGTGGCTGTTAGTTCCATTTAATTTTTTCCCACCACTTTCGCCAATTCCACAACCAAGTCATGAATGGGCAGGAAGAGTTCATTCTTTTCCACCCATAGGTTTACAATGTGTGGAAGCCGAGGATAATGGTACCTAGCAAGCATGATGATATCTGTGTCAGTTGTGTGGATAACAAATATGCTCCTGTCTTGGCAGCTAGCAAGATGTGCGATGATTCTCGTGTCGGCTTCCTCGTGCATTTGGCAGCACAGCTCCTCCATCACATTGGTGCCGCTGTTGGTCACACATATTCCCTCTGTGTTAACTCCTATTATAAGGGTAAACCCATCTGGCCTCAACAGACGGCGACTCAGAGGCGGAGGTGTTTGTGTCGGCACGAAAGCGCAAACACAAGAAAAGAGACGGTTCCTCAGGAGACGAGTATACGAGGGCCTGTAAAAACACCAGTCATAGTACCAGCATGGGAAACACAACCATGGCTAGCGGCAATAACATCAGGGGCCAAAGACTTGATGAGCTTCCCAAGGGAAAGGAGCAACCTTCAACATCAAGGACCACTAACAGTCCACGGAGACGTGTCGACAACTCCCCTTTTGGCAGTTACTGATTTTGAAGTGATTACATTTGTAATAATTGGACAGCAAAGTTTAGCTCACAAAACATTGGTGATACAATCCAGTTGTTCCTAGGAGCTGTGAAATTTGTTTGTGCTTTACCTTATTTGTAAATAAGTCTCACGGGCTATTTACATTAAAACATTGTTGGTACAAGGCCGTGAAATCCACACATTCGACACTCAGGAGAGGAGCAAGTGAAAGGGATATGCAGTTGCAGAGAATTCAGCTTTGGTTGCTTGACTAGACTGGTTTAATCTGATCTACTAGGGGGCTTGCTTTGTTGGTAGGTTCTGCTATGTTCAGAGGGCGCCTTGGTGTGGTAAGTCACGATTGGCTGGCCCCGAGCATGTTTTTCAGAATATGTCTTTTATTTATATTTTGTTGTTGGTACATTAGTTGTTTAAGCAGGGGAAATTTCAATTGCGAACGATTGGTCTTCCTCATTCCACTGCTCCTTGCCCTATCATAATAATGCCGAAAACTTGGCTAGGAAGTGACAAGTATACATTTTTAAGTCATTGATTTGACTTGACCAGGGTTTGAACCCATGATCTACCAACACTGGAGATGGACGCTCTAACTCATTCGGCTATCCCATCTGGTTAATATGGTTGCTTTAAAAAAAATTAAATAAGGTGGTGCTACATTTACTTATAGAAATGTCTAGTGGGTCTAAAATCAACGGAAACATCAAAATGAACATACATAACTTAGAAGCTAGGGTAAGGGGTGGGTCAACATAAGCAATCATATGTTTGATAGTTTAAATTCCAATATGGGTATTTGGAGATAGCTATGCTGAGACTTCAAATCAGACCCTGATTGGGTGGGTTGGAGCACACTGCATCATATCAGATAACTGATGCAGTGTACATGACAGATACAGGGGAAGCATACAATGTGACCAGTGTGTCTGTGGTGCACTGGCGGAGTAGCAGCAAAAACAATGTATGACAAGACGCACTACTTAGCACTTTCATATACAAATTTCTCAAATAATCATGCAGTTGCACCATCCCAGGCCAAACAAGGTGCATTGTCTTTGATCAGGTGTAATAATAGTTTTCTTACTCAGACTTAATCACAAATTTGATTTATTTATGGCACAGATTAAAGTCCTTAAAGTATGTTTGAACTTTATTATACTGTAATGTTGTTTTCATTATAAATATTAGCAGATAATAAACTGTAATTGTTGAACATTGTCGTTCATGGTACAGCAGTCAGGGTGGGCTAGGCAACCTGTCCCCTTTTCAAAGGTCAGGCTAGGCATGGGGACCTGTCCAAATTACCTTGTTTGCTGTATTTCGTGGGAAAGCGCTGAGTTGTGCATATTATCGTAAATTGTCCTTGGTAGCAGTCAGTTCTGTGGCATACACACTGAGGTGGTTCAAACAAAATTATGATGGTTACTAACACTAATTAGGAGATGGTATCTATTTTGTTAGTGACAGTGTGGTTGACGAGAGTCAGGACCCTAGTTGGTGTTGTCAGAGGATGGAGCAGTTGCTGAACGCACAATAAGGAGATTGATTGGTTGCTGGAGTTTTGCGTCCTGGCAACATCTAAGGTCATATCAACTTATGATAGTTTACACTCATGGGGGCGTTATAGTGCTGCCCCAATCAGGTTGCTCGCACCATGACCTGATATCCCACTCAATCACATTATCCTGACACTGAGCTAACCAGTCATGGTCCTATCCTATTAATGCTGAGCGCCAGACTAGAAAGCGACAAGAATCAATTTTATAAGTCATTGATTTGACTAGACCAAGAACCAAACTCCCGACCTCTCGTATATGAGGCCCGCGCTCTACCGGTTCAGCCACCGCGTCATATCGCAATAAGGAGAGTGTGTGTTACACTGATGGACCGTGCTGCCGGCTGCCGACACACAGGGGGGGAGGGAAGGTGGAGGTTGCCATGGTTACTAATTAGGACATGGTGTGGATGACCAGAGGTGGCACTCTGTGGTTGGAATAGAGGGGGTGGCGGAATAGAGGGGGTGTAATGACGTCACGAGGCAACTTTTGGTGGCCATGTTGGATGACATACAAAAGGCTTGCAACTGCCTACACTGTGGTTATTTACTGATTTGTTGGTTTATTTGTCACTGTTTTGAGCAGTTTGGCCTCAGACGTTGTTGCTAAAGTGCTGTTGTAAACTGCACTGGATGTAAACTGCCCAGAACCTCCCATAACACAAGAAAACTCTGTTTTACTACATCTGCATACATTCACAACATGGCTAGGGGGGGGGTGCTCATATTCCAAGATGGCAGCCCGCTGACCGCTGCTTGCTAAGTAATGACGTCATGCACACTCCCTCTATTGGTGAACACACATACAGGATGTGGTATTTTATCTCATGTAAAATATTTGTGAGGACAATATCATCTACATTACAAAATAAATAGTTGGCAAACAAGAGCCCTATTGGAATTGGTCATCCAGAAGCATGGTTAGTGAGGACAAACTTTCTCCTTGATAGAATGGCAAACACAATGGAATAGGCTTCCACCTGAAATAGTCGAAGCTCCATCTCTAAATGCATTGAAAAACAGAATAGATAAATTGCGAAGTCCGTATCAGTGTAGTCAGTCCTGATCACATGACCACTATAACAGGTCATATATAGACATGCCAAATTTGTTAACAGACTAATATGCCTAAATATATCAACAGAAATGGATACCTATAAGTCAATATGGAGGGAGTGTCACATGACATCATTACTTAGCAATCAGCAGTCAGCTGGCTGCCATCTTGGATTATGAGCACCCTCCTTAGCCATGTTGTGAATGCATGCAGATGCAGTAAAACAGAGTTTTCTTGTGTTCTGGGATGTTCTGGGCAGTTTACATCCAATGTGTTTACTTACAGCACTTTAGCAACAACTTCTGAGGATAAACTGTTCAAAACAGTGACAAATAAACCAACAAATCAGTAAATAAGCACAGTGTAGGCAGTTGCAAGCCTTCTGTATGTCATCCAATATGGCCACGGAAAGTTGTTTTGTGACGTCATTGCACCCCCTCTAAATGCGTAAGTGTTATAGGTGCTAAGTGCGTTTTAATATTTGGGTCTGTAGTGAAGGATATGGCCGAGAGGAGTGCCACCTCCAGCTTCAGTCATGTAAGCCGAAGCTGTAACCTGGGGTGTTGACATTACCATTAGAAGGGATGGCCAAATGAGTTGAGCATCCGTCTCCCGTTTTGGTAGATCGTGAGATTCGAACCCATGGGTTCGAACCCTAGTTGATTCAAGCCAATGACTTGATACTTGTCGCTTCTTAGCCATGCGCTCAGCATTATTAGGATAGGGCAAGGACTGGTTGGCTCACTGGTTGGCTCAAGCCTTCCACAAACAAACTAATTAAAGCACCAATTTACAAAGGCAGCATGATGTGGAACAACCTACCAACCAGAACCAGGGCAGCATCCTCTTACCTAGAATTTAAAAACTCACTAAGAGTACATCGGATTGGGCAGGCCCTTATGCAGTTGCTGTAAAGTATGTTCCATGTCGTCACCATACCGTAAGTAGCAGACCACCAAACCCTCAGCCTCGGTTTCTCCCCCCCCCCCCCAGCCCCCACTTTTTAAAAGTTGTTGCTGTTCCTCTGTTATCTCCAGTAAACCATATACAATGACAGAGACAGTCCAGGTAAAAATGTAAAATTTAAGACCTAAATGCACTGGGATTGGTCCCACTGCTTCACTGGTCACAGATGGTCCAGTGTATTATTAACAACCCCACCCCAAAAACATAATTCATAAACTCACATAACTAGCTACATTAGAGTTACACTAGAATTTTCCTAACAAACCAACATTTATATACCGCTTGCCTAACTGCAACTGAACATTCAAACTTACTACAAGTTTACCAACTGAATACAGAAGATAACTTCTGCTTACATTCTAAATACTATGTAAATACTCACATTGATCTGACTAATATTGATCTGGTTATATGACACTACTGTACCATATTGTTATGGAACTTTTGGGTTTCAGAATTTCATTGTGTTACATGGTGCAAATTGTCTATTCAACAGGTATTGTACACCTTATTCTATATACCTTTTGTGTAAATAACCCTGAATTGAAAAATGGCTGGAAGACCAGTGCTTCGGCACTGACAAAAGAATTATTCAGCAGAATAAACATATTTACAAAAGAAAAAAAAAGAAAAAGGGTCAGGATAATGATACTGAGTGGGATATCAGGTCATGGTGCTGGCAGCATGGTCTCCCAGTTGGACAGCACTATAATGTCACCATAAGTGCACACTGTCACAAGTCGGTACCCATCCTGATATGACCTTAGATGTTGCCAGGACGTCAAACTCCAACAACCAATCAACCAACCAACGCTGGGTCACAGCTTCAGTCCTTCCTGGGGGACCAGCGGACATGATTTCAGAATGCTTATATTTTCTGTGATTAAAGTTTGTCAATTTACACACTTCGCTCGCTTTGACTTTCTGCAACATTTAAATAAATATTCCCTTTGAACATTCTAATTACTTTAGTTTGAAGTGACTTTTATTTTAATGGCGATATTTCAAGTGAAAACATGCGCGTCGATTTTGTCATGCAAAATACTGAACACCATAGACTGCGGCAGTGCTAGGTTCTATCATATTTGCTTAGTATTCCTTTTATGCTCAATGGAAAGTTTGTTTTATTTAACGATGCCTCTAGAGCACATCGATTTTTATCATCGGCTATTAGACGTAAAATATTTGGTCATTCTGACACATTTTTTAGAGGAAACCCGCTGCCGCCACATAGGCTACTCATTCTGATAGCAGCAGGGAGTCTTTTATAGGAAATTTCCCACAGCATATACTGCAGCCTTTGATGAACCACTTGTGGAGCATTGGTTGGAACGGAAAATAGCCCAAACTGCAAATGGGTCCACTGAGCAGGATCGATCGGTTGACCGACACCTACACAGCTGGACACTCTACCCGTCTGAGCTATGTCCCGCTCCCTACATGCTCAATGCATGTACCAGTATCTAAGTCGAATATGCAGGATCCAATCTAGGTGAGTGATTTGCTTGGGAAAATATTCTGCTTTCCTCAGACTGTCCAGCTTTACTTAACGGAAACATATAACCTCAACAAGTGGTTACTCTAGCAAGACAATAACAAAATGGCCACCGACCATCAGTTTTACTAAACGAATATTAACAATTAAAAAATGGTTGCGGTAACAGCACAATTAGAGAATAGCCAGCACAATTGTGCATGTTATTCATAACATGGGTAATTCGCAGGCGTGTCCGGGGCACCGCCAGCCACCGACACAGCCGCCACCTATATGCATACCCGCAAACTAACTATCCAGCCCGAGCGGCCATAGCACTACGGTGGCGCCGCCTTGTGTGAAATGCCCAAACTCCCCACAACAAAGCCGCCATTACAACAAAGCCGCCGTCAGTTTCCCACCAAAAATGATCATGTGACCTCCCGATTTGAAATTAAACCACCTCCCCAGCCCACACTTCGCCTCCAGATCTCAACCGGACAACTCCTCAAGCCCTATCTTCACCCACCCACCCACACCACTAATAAGACACTAACGGGTAGGGTTGAGGGTTCGGTTCCAGCCTAACATCTACTGGGGGGAGGGGCGAATCCCAAGGGAATAATTACCATGACAACAGCACACCAGTATATGATTACCTGACCTCTACCTGAAAAAACAGCCATTACACAACACTGTCTCTGCCTGCCTGAATTACATTCTACATTATCGCATTATAGAATTACGCAGCCTCAAAATGCAGGTAATAAGCTCCATGAATGTCCCATCTAAATAGTGTCATTGGGGTGATGGAAATGGAAAATATTTTACCTCAAGCAGGTTTCAAGCGTACACTTCTTGCTGTTGCTGGACTAACATGCTAACCATTACGCTAGCAAGGTTCCCTGATGCAATCATCCTACCCATACCTACCTATCTGCGTGGCTCCTTGCCTAAGACTAGTACTAGCTCAGTGCAGACTACTACAATAGCATGTGATACCTCATTACCAGCATGAGGCCCAAACCAATTTTGTAGTGTTTAAGAACAACTGGACTTTATCACCTCCTGTCATTTTAGCTATCTTTTGTGATTTAAGATTTCCACTCAATTAATCGCTTCAAATTTGCATCTGAAATAATTTTTTTGGCCGTCCTTTGA
>JASIRB010002693.1:0-66675 GCA_030323885.1 Branchipolynoe longqiensis
AGTATCGGGTTGACTATTTCTTTTTATTTCCTATTTACCAACATGTGGCATACATAAAACATTTCTACAGTCTCCGGTGTATTTATTACCCATTTCTCAAATAGTGACAAACTGGTCCACAACCAACATGTATGTTTCGACAATGTAGGCCTACAACCCAAATACATTCATGCACACTAGTAACTGCCAAAAGGCTACATGTAGCCTACTCTGTCAGCAATTTGATAGGTTCATATTTATAAACCCAGATTGAAATGTGCACCCTACACATTATCAGGTAATTCAATACTCGATATGTGTAGATTCCTGCCTACACGAGTTGTTCCCTCACATCATCACATATTAAATTATATCATTATCTACTAGATCAAAGACCGAAAGTCAATATATATGATAGTTTGTATGAGATGTTACATGACATAAAAACCTCTCTAACCAACCACCTCCACAGAACGACCATTCCCCTATACTGATCGCTTTGTTTGGGTCCCAAACGATCACACATGCAATACCATTGTACCGATAAATAAAACCTCGCTAAACCGACCACCTCCCTAAATGGACCATTTAAAGTTGGTCACATGGTCGGTCGATTTAGAGAGGTTTTACTCTCTCACTTTATTGCCACCAGACCCCCTGTTGCTTGCTATCCGGGCCACACTTCATCCACACCTCTTCTTCTCTCCGCTGCCCCCCGCTCCTCCTTGATTAGGTCTGAAAAGAGTTCCAGGAGGGGAAGCCGCCCAGCATTTCACTTTCTACCTCTTACTCCGTCCGTGTCTCTGGCTCGCCACTGATCAAAACAGCCCTTTGACTCAACTCTTATTTCTCTTTCCTCTATACTACCCTTTCTTTTTCTTTTTTTTTTCTCCCGGGCTTACTCCTCCCTCTGATCAAGGGAGTTGTTTGCTTGGGTGGGGCCCTTTTTCCCTTTTCGCTTTCTTCTTGCTGCAGAACCGGACTTTTCCTGTCCCTTCCTCCTGAGCCCCCAGCTGTTGGATACGAGTGCACTGCTACTGCCGGAACGGAATGATGCGGGTCCATCCCAACGACTCTTCGTTAAATTGTTGTAAAGTACCACCCGCTTCTAAAACTGTCCCCCTGAAGTTTAAACTTCAATCCAATATCAGACCGATTTATCAGTGCCTTTCTATATTGCTGCAGTGCTGCAGCCGGTAACCATCGTAAGGCTACAAACCAGCCCCAAAGAAGAAGACCCCCCCCCCGCCCCACCTCAACCATCTCTCTGTCTCTTATAAACCCAAAACCAATCAACTATGTTCCATTCCTGGTCGAACCACAGTATTCTTATGAGATGATTGCAGCCACTGTGTATATTTAATTAAACAGCTGCATAATAATATTAATGTGCTGAACATTATTCCGATCCAACACCCAATTTCACCGATATATCACATTCCTCAATAATACATATTCATAACATATATAAATGGGAGTTTCAACACAAGGTTACACATACTATTAGATTATAATTGAAGCCTCCCCTCCAATTCAACCAGGTATAATCTATCTCTATCCATTTATATAAATCAATTATTACCGCCAGTTTCAATACGTAATTGATTTTACTAGGAAAAGATACCAGTTTTATTATCGTGCGCATTATTTGTTTTTCAATGTCGTGGTAAATTCCAATTTGTCATAAAAATGGGGATAGAGAGATATTGGAATATGTCGGTACGACGTTTTAAGCATGTAAGTCTTGATTTGTGTTATATAAGCTTAGATTATGAATAAAATGAGGCCCTACATTCCATGATGAACTCACAATTAAGTAGGGTCTCCAACAATCGACAAGTCATATCATTATCAAGGGTTACAAACATCTTGCATCAGAAATATCCATATGTAATAGATGTGATATATATATATTTGATATATATTAGGTGTGTGTATATGTAAATACAACTGATATGGAAACAAAATTATGGAAGACGTGGAATATTTATGGATGGTTCTGTGAACAATATATATCGAAGGTACTTATATTATCCTATTTTAAGAGGTCAACCCATTACGCTGCTTCAAAAAGCACACAAAAAACGTATGTGCCGCTGAAATTAGTCAAGCGATCAGTTATCTCAAATTATAATATTCTGGATGTATCACCATTATTCAATAAACACAACGGAAGGTAAATCAATAGTTCACCCCTAAAGAAAATATACCATTTGAATTTGGCTATGCAAGTAAAGTGAATAACATTCACTTAATTGTTTATAGACTTTGTACACTAAATATACTACAGATGCACGCTTCAAATAATACCCTATCTAGAGCAATTCATGCTACCTCGGACTTGGCAGTAAGAGCAAGTACATAATATTAGAATGCACAGAATATATCTATATAAATATATTATATATATACATATATTAAAAAAAGAAATATATATATATATATATATATATAGTATAGTTATACAAATCTTACCTGGGTACAGATAATGGATAACTGTTGTTTTCCCGAGGTACAAGCCTCGGATAGTTGTGGGCTAGGGAGAAGGAAGCACATCCGGGTCCAGCAATCTTTACCTACTTATTCAGGATAAAAATAATCTTAAACTTATATGGATACTTCAATGTTTTCGTCTTGGTTGGGTGGGCGGGCCCTAGCCCATGACTATCCGAGGCTTGTACCTCGGGAAAACAACAGTTATCCATCATCTGTACCCAGGTAAGATTCGTATAACTATACTATTTTACCCCGGTACTAAGCCTCAGGCTACTCGTAGCCGAGGGAGACCTTTATGTAATCTCATTTTTATCCTTTCTCATTTAAATTTTTTATACATATGTATCATCAACCAAAAACCAATTTTTACTTCTCACCTGTCTTGTTATACCCCTGTCACACTACGACGTAACGAGCCAATGTAAGCCTGACGTGCTTATGTTTCGTCATTACTTTGACGTATGGTGGGTTACGTTATGATGACGTCAGAATGACATTAGACTGACGTCGAGCTACGGCACATTACGTCGTGTTACGTCGGCGCGCGTCAAGGTTTTGAACATGTTCAAAACTTTCGACGTAACTCCAATGTAAGGGTTTACGTTCGCCGTATGTTCTGTACACATTCGGCGAACGTCAATGACGTTAGACAGACGTTAGTCAAACACTGCTCACTACATTGCACTGCGTTGCACTACCTTGACCCACATTAAAGCCGGTGGAAATGTCCACGCGGCGTAATGGGAATGTCAGGAGAACATACGCCGAACATACATCCAACGTACATTCAGCGTTTCGCCACCGTGTCATGACGTATGTAACGTCACATAACGTAACGCAACGTAGTTCTGGCGATGGAATAACGTACATAACGTTCCGTGAGCGTAATTACGTTGTCCTCTCTTGTTGAATGATGCTATCACTACGCTTTACCGACGTTACGCTCTCGTCAACTACACTGCATCCACGTTCAACTTGTGCCCAAATTTGCATACTACTACAGATTCCTAGCTGTCTTGCTTTTGAGACCATGGCCCCTCTCGTTGAATGGGTTGCATAATGTCCAGTATTGACGACTGCCTACTTAAGCACCTTTATGGTCCATCTTGCGAGTGTGTCTCTCAAGATAGCCTTATGCGGCTTAATAAAGCTAATCAAAAGCTGCCGGGAATTCCGTAATCCTTTTGTTTTGGATATATAAGCCCTAATGTCCGACACTACACAGATACGTCGATCATCAAGAAAACTATTCACATGCACCGAGGACAGTGGATCCCCTGTGCGGTTCGATTTGAGTAAATTGGTCTAAATCAAATGTTGCCTCTGTGCTATCTATCTCTAGTCCATTTAGAGACAAAGCTAATATTGTCTGCCCTCTATGGCCCGTCACTAGCAGTAAGAGGACTGCCAACTTAAATCCTAGTTGTTTAATAGATAAATGTTTATTACTAGGTCATGACTTAAATAACTTAAATATGACCGTTACATCCCAAAATCTGTTATATTTTGGTTTTGGTGGGTTTCTCTCATAAACCGACCTTCAAAACCAGTGTACCACTTGATGGTTCCCAACTGTTTGTCCATCTATTCTTGGTAGAATTATCGACAGTGCACATCTTGCTGCATTAATTGCACCATATCCTAATCCTTCATCTTCTAGCATTCTTAGAAAACGGACCACCTGAGCTATTGTAGGCCTTAATGGCTTAACTTTCTTAATCAAACAATGAAGTCCCCATTTCTTCAAATAACTTGAATATAGCTTAACTGTGCCTTTCCTCCAGGCGTGTGAAACAAGCCTTTGTTGTGTAATTTTGTCGAGCCCAAATTGCTCTAAATGTTTGTTCAGAAAAGGAATGCCAACAGGGGTGTTGTTGACACGTCTCCATGTGTGGTCAGCGGACCTTGATGTTGCAAATTTTTCCTTGCCCGTGGGAACCTGAGCATGTCCCTCGCTCCCAATGCCACTGCCGCCAGCCATGGCTGTGTGTCCCATTCGTGTACCACCAGAAGTGCATGTGAGCGATCCATTTTGATCTTTCTGGCCACTCTGCTGATAATGCTGAATGGTGGGAATATATAATAGAATTCATTATTCCAAACTAAAGAAAAGGCATCCACTCGCCAAGCGTGTGGTTCTGGATGCCACAAAACATATTTTAATATCTTCTTGTTGTTTCATGATGCAAACAAGTCCACTTGTGGTTTTCACCATTTAAGACAAATTTGTTAAAAAATACTGTCACTCAATGACCATTCTAAACCATCATGAAAATGGTAGCTTTTCCTATCTGCTAAGGTATTCTGACTACCTGGAATATGCGCCACTGTTAGCCATATCTCATGTTGTTGGGCCCAGTTCCAAATTAGTTTGGCTACCTGGTTACAAGTTTTGGATCGAGTCTGCCCCATATTACGAATGTAAGCCATCGCTGTCATGTTATCTGTTAACACTAAGATGAAATTTAGGTATGCGCACTAAACTGCATAAACCTAAATAAATTACTCTAAGTTCTAACATGTTAATGTGATCAGAGATTTCTTCCTCCAACCAACGTCCCCCAGTTGCTTGGTGGCCCCTATGAGCACCCCATCCCTCTAAGGACGCATCTGTCATGATGATGGTGTTGGGTTTACCCATCCTAATGGGGTTAGGAGAAGAATTAATGTGTGAATACCACCACATAATATCTTCCAAACCTTCTGGTGAAATAGTAATTTTTCGTTCAAAATTACCTTCAGTGCGAGCTAATGCTAATCTCTAGCGACTTAATATGAGCTTTCCCATATAGAATAGAATAGCTGGGGCATAAGCTATCATGATTCCTATCAGTACCGCAACCTGCATAATCTTTGGCCTATTTATTTCGAATAATTGGTCTGCTGTAGTCACAAACTTATCTAGTTTTTGTTGTGTTAGTGAAACTGTCATGTCTGTTGTGTCTAACACAAACCCCAAATATTTTTTAAACTGTTTGTTGGGTTAAAAACTGATTTTGTGTTATGTATATAAAAACCTAACTTGGTGAATGTTGCATCAGTTTCCTGCATCAGTCGAGACTGCCTTAAAGATGTTCCGAAACCATCTGTATGAGAGGAAATTGCATGCTGCTGTCAGCATAGCAATTCGGCCATCCATCTGGCTACATACGGAGGAGAACTTGTTCTCAGCCTGAATCCGATTTGCAATGGGTGCAATCGCTGTCAATGCTCCCAACACTGCCTTGTGAACGGTGTGGAGCACCCCCTCAAACTTCTTTCAATCCTCACTGAGCTTGACATCACTGTCCATCTCTTTGACAACCGAGTCTGGGATCCCTTTAATCCCCTTGAATTTCTCACCCAGCTTAGAAATCACCTCCGCTGGCTTGAAGGTATTGAAATGCCCTTTGATTGTCTCTCGCATCATGGTGGTGGTGAGGACCTTCTTCACCTTCCGCAAGAAATGCCGACCTTCCCTCCGATCTTAGCATACTTCCCTGTATGCTGGCTGTCCGAGTCCGACTCTGTCGATGATGAGTGTGATGAAGAGTCCGAAGAAGAGTCTTTCTGGCTCTTCTTCGTCTTCTTCTTTTTCCTCTTCACCACGGGCTTCTTCCGTGCCCTAGTGTACTCGTCACCATCCGACAAACTCACTCCTTTCTTAGAGTGTTTTCTCTTCCTCACCGGGATCCTTTCCTGTGAGGAGTCTTCCTCTGAAGAATCCTCCCCAGAGTAATCCTCCCATTTGGAATCCTCAGATTCTTGGATCCTTCTTTTTGTCTTGCGACGTGATCTCGCCGGGAGCATTTCCTCCAGTTAGGTCTGGAGCAAACGTGTCAGGCATGCATCTAGGTCAGACGGGCCCGGTTCTGGCCCGCTCAACTCGTCAGAGCCTGCTTGATCAGGCAACCCTTGGCTGTGGTGACGGGTCTTCATCATCCGTAATCCGACTAGGAGCCTCCGTCTTACTACGCTTTGTAGCCATTGGAACCCTGAAACGTTCGAAAAACAAAAGTTAGGGAATGCTCAACCAAAAAGTCACAAAGGGTTAGAACATAGCCCAAGTTGTGCATTACTGGTGTTGAAAAACGTGTGAGTGTCGTAGGTTAATGGTAACGAAACCAAAACCATACGAGGGGTAGGGACCAGTGTAGTGGTAGCCTCCCACACTCTCTATCCCATACACTTCTCCCTCCTGGGCGTAATGTGACAACAAGTTGGAGAAAATGCTACGAGATTCGGAGGTACGCCTAAGTAACACAATTCGGGGAATCTAAAAAGAAACCCAGGAATAAATCATCACGATGTATGGATCCAACCATACATCTCTCCGTTCGGCAACGGGCGGCTTAAACTGTAACAAAGAACAATGGCGACATTGTTCTATCGATGTTTTAAGAAATCGTAAAACACCTACAAAACCTATAAAACTCTACAAAAAGGTTCAAAACTTTACCAAAAAGCACCAATAACATACATTTCATCATAAATGCCATCAAAAACCAATACTTACTCGTTAGTATGTCGTTCTCGGTAGAAAAATGATGGAGCAACTCAACAAACGTCCTCCCGTTGTGAGTTGATTATGCTAATTGCTGGACCCAGATGTGCTTCCTTCTCCCTCGGCTACGAGTAGCCTGAGGCTTAGTACCGAGGTAAAATATATATATACATATATGTTTGTTTAAATCTAATTATCCCTCGAGAAAATACACACCTCCCTAAGATATACAGCAACCTAACTTGATCTAGGTAGGTAGAATCCATAATGAGACAACAATAACGACAAGTAAAGGAATGAAGAAGTAACAACCACCTAAAATAGTTGGACATTATTATCTATATCGGAGTTAAACTTACGGGCATTCTTGTATAGAGCGGAGTGTCTGGAAATGGGGTTGAATATATGCGTTTGCCTACTATCCATGCACACATTATGAGATCATGTTGTCAGCTGTTCAATGGGAGATCACTGTATAATGTATCCATATTCTAACAACCTATGGCTATGTTGTTTAGTTCTGTCACGTGTAAACACTAGCATCGAGGATCACATGTACAACGGTGTATCCGACAGTCAACCGCTGCTTAAAAAAAAGAAGGGGGGGGACAAAATATTTTCAATTAAGGAGTTCAATTACCATGGCATGATGGACAGTGTGCTTTGAACGAATGGCTAACGTACTAACTAGCCACACTGTAACTGTTGGCCCACTTGCAACTCTTGTCAGCTGGATATGAGTGATATTGATAATATGACTTGACTTTGTAAGTAGGCTATTATAACAATGCCAATGATAAAGGACGATAGAAAATAAATTCATAGCGCTTTCTGACAAGATATGACAACCCTCTTAGATCAGTGTTATTATTGTGTGGGAGATGGGTCGGTCTGCCACTGGCTGGACGGTCATTGGTTCTTGTAGGCCTGTGCGGACTGCTTAACCTCAGCCATGTACTGTCGGTGCAGACAGGCGTTCAACTGGGCCCGCCCTATCTCTGTAAACCCTTCTCGAGTGGCCTTGACCTTGACGTCTACGACTGGCAGGTTACCCGCCGAGTACAAGCCAAGCCGAACACCAGTCTGGGCCCGATTCGGGTTCATTCTGATCGTGAACGGGTTGTGGATCTTCTGGCTTGTGGCTGCCACCTTCTGATTAGGACTGGTGTCGTCGGGCGAACGCCCTGGCGTGGGAGGTGCTTTGCTGTTGTTGTTCCTCTCTTGACTCGTCAGCGTTTTCTTCTGACGAGTATACATCATTTGTGCCAAATACTGATCGGTATCCTCGAGGTGTTTTGTTACACCGGATGTGCTTTTACCTTCATCGCACCCTACTCTAGTAGTTCTTGCAGTCTCCGATAGGGGACCGTCTCTGTGCGGTGCGCCGCTCTCAGCGCGAGCCTTGCCGTCGGTCTCAACTGACGGCGTCACACTCGCTGAACTGTCACTACTGTCACACTTCACTGTTGGCTCTTCAGCACTTTCCGAGTCGGAGTCGGGGCCGCAGCAGCTGACCGGACTATCCCTTGTGTTGTTGCTGGCTTCAGACGCACAGCTATCTGAGCTGACCTCAGACTGCCGCCGGGGTAAGCCTAGAGACAGAGCCCGACTCGGACTCGGAGAAGGCGCCGTGGAGTACTCTCCCACACTGTCAGTGACATCCCCTTGATTCTCCACGGGGGGTGGTGTCTCGGACACACAACTGCTCGCCACCACAGACTGCCGAGGACCAGTGACTGGTGGTGAAGCTGACTTGTGACCCTTGTTACGAGCTCTTTGTACTTGTATGGACTTCACCTGCATGCCGTAGCCCTTTGCCATTTGGGGGAACAGAGCGGAAATCTTCGGAGCTTCGTGGAAGTTCCTCCGATTTTTGCTGACGCCTTTCCGCCCGACAAAGAGGTGGTTGACCGCTATGCTGCCCTCCATGGGACACGGAGGTACACTCACTGGCGCCAGGTGGTGCACCTTGGGCATCCACGTCGATGTAGACTCCTTATGGTCGCGACGTGCAGCGCTTGCAGCTGAAAGAAATAGTTGTATTGCAGTACTATGTGGTATAGCTACAATCCGGTGCTGCCACCTCCTGTGTACAGTTGGAAGTAGGTAAACGTATGAAGACTAATATTTCTAATTGATTAAAAAATAGTAGTGTTCATACATTTACTTACTTCCAACTTTTTATAAACGCTTTTCAGCAACCAGTAAGTCATTAGTTAACATTTGGCAACAAGGAACACGGTAATATCCACATATTTAGGGAAGGTAACATTCTAGAATGCTGTGTGCGAGCTTGTGATGTGGAAATGGGGGAGGCAGAGGCATCAATCAATATGCCCCAAGTGGGACATATCGCTCCTATTTAAAAATTAAAATAACGATATCAGCATTTAATTTATATCGCAGCTATGTGAGTAATAGGGTGCTACCTGCATTTTGTGACATATTAGTTTCTGTCATCATCAGTGTACACTATCACAAGTATGTTACCTGTCCTGATATGACCTTAGATGTTGCCAGGACATAAAACTCAAACAAACATCTAGATAAGTATTTTGATTTAGAAAAATTGACGCTTTCAATAGTTTCGTCGGATGAGGCAGCTTTAATATTCGTGACTGATGAGCCGTACCTGCAAGAATGACGTGCGCCTGTTTCTGGCGGTGCCGAAGACGCTTGTACTGGTTCTTCAGCATGTCCAGGTCCATCGTCATCCGCTCCTGGTACACGGAGCCGTCCGACACCGACTCCGCCTGCGGGGAGTTGCCGAACGCACCCGGGCTGACCTTTGACATGTCAAAGGCAGAACCGAATGCCTGATTCCGGTCCAATTCTCCTGAAATATATCGTAGCACTTTGTTATATTCGCTGATTAAAAACATGGCAAATCTGAATCACAGACAATCGGTTTCCTCTAATTCCACTGCTCCTTGTTATATCCTACTCCTAGTAATGCAGAGTGCCAGGCTAGGTAGCGACAAGTGTAAAGTTTAAGTCATTGATTTGACTTAGCTAGATAAATGCTATGAGCTGCCCCACAGGAAGCAGGTGCTTAACCCTTTATGGCCATCCCAACTGCCTTATTATAGCAGACCCTGCATCTGAAAATGGAACTTCATAGCCATAAGGATCTGGCGCAGTGGCTGAATTGGCTAAGATTAGTAAGAGCACGGCTTCGCATGCAGGACCTCGGCTGAGTCAAATCAATGACTTACAAAATCGATACTAAGTTCTGTCATTACCTAACTTGGTGCGCGGCATTCCTAGGATACGGCAAGGACTGGTTTGCTGAATATTGTGCTTTGGTCGCTAGGAGCTCACCGATTTTTGGTCGCAATGTGGTCGTAAGTGGTCACCAGCCATAGTGTGACTGAGGACAAGTAGAGAAGCAGGCACTGAATACATTTGATAAACATATTTAGATTTAATTCGCAAGCAGGGCACACTTACCTGGCCGGGCTTTGTTCGGGAGAGGCTGCACGGGGAAGATGCCAGCAAAGCAGTTGATCTGATCAGTGATGTCGTCATCGTCCCAGTCCTCCTCGTCACTGAACAGGTTGATGCCGGGCCGCCCCTTGCCGTTAGGGGGCGCAGGAGCGGCGTCCATGGCGGCCGTGAATGGTGTGATATTGTACGTGTATTTCTCACGGAGCTCCGCGAGATTGGGCAGCGGGAACGGACCCATGGCGTAGACCAACTGCAAAGGTGACAGGAACACAACAGAGCGCTTGTTTATTGGAGTTTAATGTCCTAGCAACATATCTAGGGTCATATCAGGATAGGCATATCGACTTGCGACAGACATTATAATTGCGAATTTTGTCGTGCTGCCTGACTGGGATACCATGCACTAGTGACAGTGGCCACTCATGATGACTTTATAGTGCTGCTCCACTGGGACCATGGCTCAGTATCCAACTCAAGTCATAATGTGACTGTGTGGGATATCAGGTCATGGTGCTGGCAGCCTGGTCTCCCAGTGGGGAAGCACTATAAAGTCGCCATGAGTGCACTAGGTCACAAGTCGGTGCCCGTCCTGATATGACCTTAGATTTTGCTAGGACGTAAAATGACAACAAAAACAAATCGGTTTTGAAAATGTGATGCTTTTATCGGACTATGAAGCGTTGTGGGGCTTGTCTGTGAGCCTCACCTTGATGACAGAGTCTGCATCCATGATGCTCGTGTTCTCGTCCAACATCTCCTGACTGAGTGCCCCCATCGTCACGTAGAACTCGTCAGCACTGTGCACTGTCAGAATCCGACTGCAAGAGTTCAACAGTGTCAGCCATTAGTAGAGGTTTGTAACGGTAGGAGACATAGGCTACCAACATTGTCATATCGTCATCTCAGGGAAGATATGATACTATTGGTAGAGATTCAAAATATTATTACTGGAGTCTATGACAGTGATGTCACAATGGGTTTGTTCAACCTCAGAATACACAGCAACACCAGAGGCCAGTGGAATAAGATCTTCAAGGCGAGACCCAAACTTGAGGTCAGGAAACACTCATTTTTCTTTTGAGTGACATTTCTAGCATTTTGGTGGCCATTTTGTCCACCATCTTGGATTATGAAAAAGCCAAGCTGGTGTGAAGTTCACACCCACCGGATTCTGTTTCTAGATGGCATGGACCAATATAAAAAATGCAGAGAGCTGTTTGTAGGGAGACATTGCAAGCTTTTGGGAAAATATGGGGTTCTGCCACTGGACTATAGAATCTGTCACTGCAGAACCCTATTGTAAAATATTTGGGAATTTTCGGGTGGTTTATATTTAATGCTCTGAAGTCACCTGACTGGTACCTGGTTGCATTGGTACTCTGCAGGCAAGGGCCTGCCGGGTACAGGCTGGGTCACCTGACTGGTACCTGGTTGCATTGGTACTCTGCAGCCAAGGGCCTGCTGGGTACAGGTTGGGGTCTCCTGACTGCTACCTGGATTTTAACCTATAAATAAGGGTGCATGGCGCGTGTGCGCTCTCTCTCACCACCACCACCACCAGCCAGCCCAGACTATGTACATGTGCCTGTAGCAACTTTAGTTTTGGATTAAACAATGTGAGTACAATATTGTGTCTTCTTGTGTGATATTTTAGTTACTGAGCCCAACAAGTGATTTTGGAAGTAGATAGTTGATATATCTAAAGAATATGTGTAGAAGTTCTCTGACAACTATTTCAATTTAATCTAACAGCATAGACTTTAATACCATAAACAATTTCTGAGATACTCAAACTTTTCAGTGGCGACCATGACGAGACAAGTGATTTTGGAAGTAGATAGTTGATATATCTAAAGAATATGTGTAGAAGTTCTCTGACAACTATTTCAATTTAATCTAACAGCATAGACTTTAATACCATCAATAATTTCTGAGATACTCAAACTTTTCACTATGACATCAACAGTTTTGACATGCTTGGCAAAATTAATTTTCTATGTTTGCACTTAAAATATCTCAAAGGTTATCCATTATAAAAAGTTAATTCAAACTAAAGTAAAATAGATAATAACAGTCAACCTAACATATTTATTTAAGAAAATGACAGAAACTCTGTTTGTTTAATGGTTGGAGTTTTATGTCCTGGCAACATCTAATGTCATATCAGGACGGAGACAGAAACTCAGAACGATCGGACTATGTGCAAATTTAATTTAATAATTATTTAAACACAAAATGGCTTACTTACTCCTGTAATTTGCCCCAGATGGCCAGTGCCGTCCTGAAAAGCATCTCGGACCCCTCGAGCAACACAGAGTCCCAGACCCGAAGAGCAGTCGACTTTGGTAAACAGGTGGCGAACAGCGTTAAGAACCACTGCATCGTGAACACGTTCGTCAATGGTGGTTCATAGTTCGCACCTGGAGACATACAGACAGACAGAGACGCTCTGCATCAAAAGTGCATAATCCGATGAAGCATCAAATTTTCAAAACCAAACCAATTATCTAGAAATTATTCTATACATCTAACTTAGATACAGCTGCACTTATTAAACATTTGTTGCCTTATAGAAGAGAATACCAAGGCAATTTAATAGAACCTGTTACTGCTGAAGCCTACGGTGTCAGAGCTTTTGGCATGCTTTCCAAAACTAATTTGACATGGGTGCACTTCAAATATTTCAAAACATAGCTATTTAAGATAAAAGTTACTTCAAACTAAATCATAACAAGCATTTTAATATATTTATCTCAGAAAAGTGATGGAAACTCAAAACCATTGGACTATGCAACTTTAAACTGGGTAACAGTCACCGACTAAGGGGGCTTTACATTCTAACAACAGCTAAGGCCATATCAGGACAGATACCACCAACTTGAGGCGGTGTGCCCTCATGGCAACCTTTTATAGGTCATCGGTTTGACTCGGAATGGATTCAAACTCCTGACCTTCCGCAATGGAAGCCCACGCTCTTACCGATAGCATGCATGATTTTTAAACTTAAAACAAGAAGAAATGTTAGCCTTCTTGAGGGGAGCAGGACTGTATCACCTCATAGATTTTATAAGAAATTTGAGCTTTTATTTAAAAAATGAGTAATTATTGGTTGTCTGTTTTTACATTTGTAAAAGCTTGGGTTAAATAGCACATAATATTTCTCGCTATGAACCGCGGATGAAAGTGGTCTTAGAGGCAAAAAAGGCGGAATTCAGACCGAGACCTTGGTATTGAAGGTGAATTTCCGTGATAACGCAGATTTTTCACAACAGGATTAGCACTGTCAGGGAATCACAGAAAAATGTCGGAAGTCAAGTTTAAACTGTCCTTGTTGTGAATAAATTAATTTTTATCTCCCGTACCTAACCCTTTCTTGCTTGGGGTTTATGTTCTAGCAACATCATGTCATATACGAACGCGATTTGGACTAATGAATTGCTGCAATATATATTATATATATAATATATTGGCATTTTGAGAAGGGTAATCACTGAATATCAACAATCGCGGAAATCCGCGAAATCACGGAGATCCTTCATTCCTGGTGAATATGGCCTATGCCACAGATATTGCATAAAGCAACAACCAATCCATCAACCAATCAATCAGTCAATAAAACCCTCCCTTATAGCCGGTGTGGCGTGCTCAGCCGTGACCCGTGCTCAGCCGTGTCGTCAGACTCAAACTCAAGGCATTGTCAATGGTCGTGAGTAATCTTCATACAGAAAATACAGAACAAGTGAAATATCTCTAAAACCACACCACCTATTAACAAATCGCTTGGTACACATATAGAAAACATCTTCACCAAAAAGATTATATTAAATTTATAAGGTTAGGGTTCTTGATTTCTATTAATTTTGATTAAAACTAATGTTTTGCACTGCGCGTACCGTCAAACTCAAGGCATTGTCAATGGTGGTGAGCAATCTTCATACAGAAAATCCAGGAAAAGTGAAATATCTCTAAAACCACACCACCTAGAAACAAATCGCTTGGTACACATATAGAAAACATCTTTACCAAAAACATTATATTAAATTTATAAGGTTAGTGACTTAAGACCATTGACAATGCCTTGAGTTTGAGTATAGGTATACGGCTGAGTACGGGACACGGCTAAAACCGCCACACCGGTATTAAATGAGGCTGCGCATGCGCACCTGTGGCGACGTCTGCGGCGGCCGACTGCAGGTGGTCGAGGTGGCGGGAGAGTTGGGGCAAGTGGATAGCCAGTAGGTCCCTGAACACCGCCATGTCGACAGATAGGGCGCGCAGGTTGTTGGCAAAGTAGGAGTCAGGTAGCACGTGGTCAACCAGCAGGATCATCACCTACGGGCACAAACAGGCGGTCGGCACAGAGCTAGGTGTTGGCCGTCGGATAGATCTAAGTGTCATCGACTTCTGTCAGCATTTTCCTTCAGTTAAAAGTTGCATTGTCCGACGAAAACATTAAATTTTCAAAACCAAAAGGACTGTTATTTAGATTTGATCCTACATATCCAACAAAGATACTGGTGCACTTATTAAGTATTTGTTGCTGCATAGAAGGGTGTAATAGTAATACATCAATTTAATAGAACATGTTAGTGCTTAAGCCTATGGTGAGTTTTGATGTGCTTGCCATAAATAATTTGGCATGTTCTTGCATCAAATATTCCCAAAGTTAGCCATAGGCGTCTGCAGTAACAGGCTCCATTAAATTGACTCAGTATTTCCTTCAATATATATGGTGACAAATGTTTAATAAGTGCACCAGTATGTATTGTAAGTTGGATATGTAGAATAAAATCTAGATAATTGCTTTGATTTTCAAATTTTAATGTTTTCAGGCGACTATGCAGCTTTAAGATAACTTAAAGTTGCATAGTCTGATGATTTTGAATTTCTGTATTTTTTCTGAGATAAATATATTAGATCGATCACTAGTATCTACTTTACATTAGTTCAAAGTTACTTTTATTTTAAATGGTAAACTTTTGAGATATTTTAAGTGCAAACATGGAAAATTAGCTTTGACAAGCTTGCCAAAACTCTGACTCCATAGACTTCTGCAGTAACAGGTTCTGTTAAATTGACTCAGTATTGCCTTCTATGCAGAAACAAATGCTTAATAAGTGCATCAGTATCTAAGTTAGATATATGTAAAATCAAATCTAGATAATTGGTTTGGTTTTGAAAATTTGATATTTCAGCTTTAACCATCAGACGATATTTATTTATTATAAAAAAATTAAATTAAATTAAAAAAACCAATAGAGAAGAGAATTGTATGTACCTTGAGTGCGTCGTCCTCCTTGCGCTCCATGACGTCCAATATGAGCGCGGCGATCACGTTGAAACCCTGGCAGTACCCAACCATCTTGTTCCAGCGGGCGTAGGCGAGCAGGACGCGCTTCAGCACGGCCCGGTCCTCCTGGTTGTCATGCCCGTTGAACCCGCTGCACCCCGTCCGGTGCAGGTCCTTAACAATCTGCGCGCCAAGCTTGTTGTCGTCCGGATTGCTCTTCTCATTGAAGGCGAACCTGGTGGTCTTCTCCCAGTCCAGGGCGATGTTGTTGATGTGCTGGTCGGCCAGCGTCACCCAGACCTACCGGCAGGGAGAGATGATGAGGTTGGTGTTGTAATGGTGGTTTTGGGTATGTGCAGGGTAAGGTGTTACTGATAGGAACATGTTGGGGTCCAATGAAGTTATCCTGTTTATTTCCTCATTCATTGTCGGTAACGGCTATAATATACTGTCGTGGGGGTGATGAAAATGGGAAATATTGTGCCTAGAGCGGGACTCGAACCCACATCTCTTTGCATTCCGGGCCAGTGTGCTAACCATTACACCACCTAGGCTCCCTGATATCACCACACTCCCCACGCCTACCTGTCTATGTGGTTACTTGCCTGAGAGGTCAGTGCAGACCACTACACTACCATATATTATATATAGATGATATAGTATGCATACTATATATTATATAATATTATAGAAAATAATAGAATATATACAATTATAAAATATTATAGAAAAGATTCCTCCTGGCTGAGTGACGCAGGGGTGGGCACCCAGATACAAAACGTCCCAGAGAGGGGGGCGGGGGGGGTGTACTCCAACAATGCTGCAGTGCAGAAGGAAGGGATACAATTTATTTCCACTCAAGTATATATACTTGTATAATACGTTATGCATCACATATATCATGTATACAATATAATATATATATAATTAGTATAATATATATTATAGATATTCAGACCCATCCCGCTGCTCCACTTGTTCCTTTGCGTAGCCTAAGTTTATATAATATATATATATATTTATTAAGTGGAAACACTAACGCCAAAACTCTGACACCATAGACTTCAGTAGTAACGGTTTCTATTAATTGACTTATTAATGCCCTTCTATACAGCAACAAATGCTTAATAAGTGCACCAGTGTCTAAGTTGAATATGTAGAATCAAATCTAGATAAGCGCTTTGGTTTGGAAAATTTGATGTTTTCATCGGACTATGCAACTTTAATTTTACACAAAATATACAATACATATAACAATATATTTAATATATCTAATATATTCCTGTTTATTTTCTTCTTTCTCATTGTAGTTAACCGCTAGTGGTACTCCTCTACATTGTTTTTTATATTGGATCAACCTAATATATACATCGCATGTGGAAGTTGCCTTACTCTTCCCTTCTGTGTGGCGACAAATGTTTAATAAGTGCACGAGTATCTAAGTTAGAGATGTAGAATCAAATCTAGATAATTGCATTGGTTTTGAAAATGTGATGCTTTCATTGGACTATGCTAAATCTAGATGCAGAGCTGTAGATGTAACCACTCCTCTACAGTTTGAGGTAAGCCGTTGAGGCCGCACTACACTCACCTTCTTCCTGAACTCCTGAGGTATCCCAAGTGGTAACCTAGCAACAGCCTTCATGGCATCACGCCATTGTTGGAACGCATCGTCACCCGGAAGTGGCTCTACGCTGAACCGGATGCGGGTGTCAATACCTGTAAGGGATGAATGCCGGGAGCATGTCGGTATATTGTCCGAGTGGGAGCTAAAGGTTCTATCCTGCAAGCATAGGAATGACTATACAATGGCCATACAAAATGCACACGACAATATTCAGAAACAGATTCAAACGCAACGATACACGTAATGAAGGAAACAAGTCTAATTTGTATTTTCATTTAAAAAAGAAAAAGACAAAAAGAAGCAAGTAGGATTTGTTTAAAATGCATGGATAATCCTAGTCGTAGGACAGTAGTCACGATAACACACTGTTCAATTATTGGTTGGTGACAATCCACCACTCCCCTCCCATTACTCGGCTATATGCGTCAGTACAACCGAACGCAGTGGGCGATTCAGTAAGAACGCAGGCTTCCCATGTGGGAAGTTGGGCATTCAAATCGTCGCCGAGTCAAACCAAGGACATACAAAATTAATACTTGTTGCTACCTAGCCTGGTACTCAGCATTAGTAAGGATAGGACAAGAACTGGTTAGCTCAGTATCAGGATAGTGTGACTGTGTGATATCGGGTTATGGTGCCAGCACCCTGGTCTCCCAGTGGGACAACAAAAAGGTCACCATGGGTGTGCACTGTCACAAGTTGGTCCCCACCCTGATACGACCTTAGATATTATTACAAGGACATAAACCCCAACAAATAAACAAGCATCAGCCGCGCCAGTCACCACCCTCTCTCCTTGTGACATGTGACTAACTAACCTGATGTTTCCCAACTCACCTCCCCGCCCCCTCCCGCACTTACAATCCCTTCGTCTTTGACATAGGCCATCATTAGTACCCAGACCAGCTATACTGATCCTAAAAATTGCTTTAAAGCCATTCGGATGTTGGCTCAAGATGGGGTAGCTTATATTAAAATGTAATCTAAATTTAATTAGGGCCGACTAATTTGGGGAGAGAAAAAAAGGATTGTGGGGGTACAATTTAGTGTGTTATGAATCAGTGCCCACACATAGGCATACACTACACTCAATTGTTATACCAAGATAATGCGTTTGTCCCACCCTGTGATGTACATGTTACCTCTTTGTTCTTTTGTCAAAATTGCCTTTCTATTTTCTTGCCATTATTAATATTATGTCATTGAGTTCACCCATGCTTATCATATGCTGTGCTTGTCACGTATATAAATGGTGGTAATTGTCCACGGCTTGAAGATCAGTGTTTCAATACTGAGGAAAGACTATATTCAGATGAATAAAACCATAGCACAGAAAAAAAGGTCTATGTAGTTCTACAGGTGCATGTGATTGTGAAGACCACTGCACTCAACATCTCCTACTAATGCCAATTGACCGATCCCATACTGATGTCACCTTAATTCGAAAACGAGGTTAGTTGACCAACTGATCCTAGCAAAGCCGTAGCAATGCCATGGTTTACTGTTGCGTACATCAATGCAAATCTCAATAAATAGTAAAAGTGGTATTCGAATATCTTTTCATATATTTCCGAACAAGGATACAGACAAAGAAACGATTCCTGATATAGATGGCAAAGGTTAGTGAAAATTGCAGATCTCTCAGCAGTGTATGAGAAAAGATTGCTAGTAATTATAGCTGGACTGTTGAACATCTCTACACCTATAGTATAGTAGTGGTTCACTAGGCATTTAATGCAATCGATTACATTTGAAAGCGAGGCTACTTGCACTTGATGGTGGCTCCCCGCAAGTGTGTGATCAGTCAATTGTTGCCATTACTGATCACTGTTAAAACAGTGGTAACAACACAATAATAACATTCGCGTTTCTGGTTTCATGGGAAGCTATCATAACTTAGATACTTGATGGCATACCCAACAAATATTTGGGTCCTGCTAAATAACTGACCTGCAACATAGTCTATAAGGAAGTATATTGCTTTATTCAATACTGATTGGTTGGTTTGTAGTATCAGTTTTTCGTCATGGTAACATCTAATGTCATATCAGAAAGGGTACCGACTTGTGACAGCGCACTCATGGCGACTTTATATTGCTGCCCCACTGAGAGACCACGCTGCTAGCACCATGACCTGATATCCCACTCAGTGAGATTATCCTGACACCAAGCCAACCAGGCCTTGCCCTATCCTAATAATGCTGAGCGCCTGGCTAGGAAGTGACAAATATCAATTTTTAAGTCATTGGTTTGACTCGACTAGGGTTCGAACCCCACGATCCCGTGGGTTCGAATCCCACTATCTACCGAAACGGGAGACGGACACTCAACGCATTCGGTCATCCTGTCTGGTCATACTTGATGGGATACCCAACATATATTTGGGTCCTGTTAAAAAAGCTTGACTACAACATAGTCTATAACTTATGAGGAAGTATACTGATTTATTCAATACCGAAGATTAGAAGGCTGTGCTTTTCAGCTGCTAGGATATGCTATATAGATATATTGTACAACACTGATCAATACATGAGGGGCATCATGTGCCAACATTCAACTTTCACCCTGGACTACACACAACCCACATCAAGTCTTGAATACCTCTGTGGTAGCACTGAACTACATGGAATGATGTACTCTGTAGGCGTACTTCCGGTCTCAAATGCTGACACAGAATTGCACAGCATTTAAAAACCATTGGATTAATAAATGTTTATTTGTTGTTTTACGTCCTAGCAACATCTAAGGTCATATCAGGACGGTTACCGACTTGTGACAGTGCGCACTCATGGTGACTTTATAGTGCTGCCCCACTAGTGCTGCCCCACGAGTGCTGCCCCACTGGGAAACCAGGCCGCCAGCACCATGACCTGATATCCCACTCAGTCACATTATCCTGACCTTGAGTCAACCAGAACAAGTATCCATATACATAGAACAAGTATCCGAATTCATATATCTCGGACAAAAGATTACAAATGATGGGAGATGTGAGGAAGAAATTAAAAGAAGGATAACAATAGCCCGAACAACATTCTCCAAAATGTATAGAGTGTTAACATCAAGTAAGATATTAATACAAACAAGGAAGCGTATTCTTCAGTGTTATGTGTGGTCTACTCTAATGTATGGGGCAGAGACATGGACAATCTCTAAGAAAATGTACAAACGTTTAGCAGCATTTGAGATGTGGACTTATCGAAGGATGATGAAAATATCATGGACAAAGAAGATCACCAACAAAGAAGTTCTCAGAAAAATTAAAAATAAGAAAAGCTTGTTTGCCACTATACAGACAAAGAAACTTATTTATTTTGGCCACATCATTCGTCAGAGTTCAATATACCGTACATTGTTGGAAGGGAAGGTGAATGGCAGCAGAGGGAGAGGGAGACCAAGAACATCATGGTTTACAAATATTTCACAGTGGACAGGCTTGAATTATTCACAGTCTATCAGAACAGCACAACATCGGGACAAGTGGAGAACCATTGCATCCAACCCTCGACTAGAGGATGGAACTATTGATTGATTGATTGAGTCAACCAGTCCTTGCCCTATCCTAATAATGCCGAGCGCCAGGCTAGGAAGCGACAACTGTCAAATTTTAAGTCATTGGTTTGACTCGACCAGGATTCGAACCCACAAACTCATGGGTTCGGCTCTCCCGATCTCCAAAAACAGGAGATGGATGCTCTACTCATACGGCCACCCCGTCTGGTGGATTAATACATAGTTAGCTTGAACTTCATTTGTTAGCGCCGAGCCACTGGTTTTCCAGCCATGTAACATTACATTTCCTACATAATTCAGTTTGCTGTGTGAAATATCTTTATTTATATCCATTGATAATAGAGTAAAACCTATATCAATCTACCGACCCAGGTCCCGATTTTAAGTGGTCCATTTAGGGTCGGTTTAGGGAGTTAGAATATGGTTACAATGGTATTGTTGGGACCCAAATAAAGCGATCGATATAGGGGAGTGATCAATCTGTGGGGATGGTCGGTTAGAGAGGTTTTACTGTATTACATATTTAAATGCATAGTGATACATACTACATTACTATAGAGACTGTCAGGTTATGTTGTGCTAAGTTTTAAATATAAATTTTAGGGGGACTCAGTGGTGGAGTGGTTAGAGTATTTTTCTAGATCCGACTTCTAATCTGAAGGTAGATGGTTCGATTCCCCATGCCATCACCTCTGCCAATTTAGATCACCACTGCTGTGTATAACTTACAGCATTATCAAAGGCCCGTTGCTCTCATACCATGTCTATGTGGTGTGGAAGGTCAAAAATCCCTTGGGTCAGTAAAAGTGTATACTCAGGCTTTCTATCAACCAATTGTCTAATGGTGACAACAAAACTATTCAGACTTATCCATGATAGGCAGTATAAATCGACAATAATCTTCTTTTAAAGTCATTGGGTTGACTCAGTCGGGGTTCACACTCATGAACTTCCGCACAGGAAGCCAGCCAGCGCTTTGAGTCTCACCGATTCGTTGTGTTAGATATGGTACTGCCCCTTTAAGCAACGTTGAGGCTCGTCAGCACTTAGGATAAAGATAGGTCACTGTTTGCGATCCTGAGATCACAGACATTTCAATAAACACCTCACCAGGAAAATGACCTTTGTTGTCAACACGATATTAAACAAAACATCAGCCCCATCGACATTCCGGTTCCCTCAACATATTTGTTCTGTAAATCCTCTTCTGTTGGTGTAAACAAACAAAATCACACAAAGAAAACACTGACCCTTCGGCCATATAGTAGTCACAATAATGTATAAACTACATCACCATTCCAGCCGCCTGGTGCATTGTGGGATGTGTCAGAGCAAAACAAACCCGTGAGAAGCACATGGCACATGCTAATACACTGGGTGCAGTTATGAAATGTGCTAGTTTCAGCTCATCTCGCCTCTTATTTGAAACATAGAACACTAACTAAAAAAAATATATAATAAATTAAGATATTAATCCTTTATCCAGCATTGCATTTACATCAATATAATCAACACATCTTAATCTTATGCCATGTGCATTTAGATTTAGACAAATCTGGGCACTCAGACTAGTGTCAGAGCCATAGACAGTCAGTTTTACTTATTTTATTCATGTTTTTATTTATATCCTATGGTTAATGACAGATGTAAAAATAGAAAATGAGTAGGGTTAATCAGATATTGGTTATATATTTTTTTAAACAAGTTTTTGTTGACACATTTGACATTTTAATATTTAGAACAAGAATTACTTATGGCCAATCAATGGTGATGTAAACATCAGCCTGTAAAGTGACTGAAATTGTATCTTTCTTAGCTCAAAATGCTTAATTATGGAGAGTTGTGTCTTAAACATATTCATTATATTATCATATTGCATTCTTCCATCCATGTTTGTGCCAAATTGTTATGTATTTCTATAAATTTTGAATAAAATGGAAGTTTTGCCCTACGCGTATCGGCAAACTCAATGGCTGTACACCTTTGCTTTGCTCCCAATGCCGTTTTCAGCGCATGCGCACTCGGAACCGTGATCTCATCTATTGTGTGCCAATATATGGAGGTCAGCAGTTAAAAGCTGCATAGTCCGATAAAAGAATCGCATTTTCAAAACTAAAACATTTCCTAGATTTGAATCTACATCTCCAATTTAGACATCGGTACATTTACTAAGCATTTCTTGGTGCATATAAGGAAATGATAGGTAATTTTAATAGAACCCGTCACTGCTGATGCTAATTTAGCATGTTTTCATTTCAAATATCTCCTAAATTAACTCTCTATTCGTTTGTTTAACGACCCCCCCGGAGTACAAAAAGTAAACATCAGCCATTGGGGATAAGCTAACTTTCGGGGTAGGATTTCATTACTGCAAACTAAAGTAAAGTAGATTACATTTATCAAATTAATATATTTATATTGGAAAAAAATATGGCAGAAACTAAAATCCATCAGATTATGAACCTTCATGAGGCCTCCAATTGAGGATAAGATTTATTCTGTTGTAAGCTTCTACCAAAGACGATATATTTTGAAATAATAGAATAAAACCCTACCAGGGTGTGCTCTTTAGAGGTCACACGACCCAATCAATCGATATGTGAGGTACCACAAATCATGAGCTGAAGGTCTGCATATCACAACATTTCAGACCACGTGAATAGCAGAGAACGTTGAAGTTGGACTACTTTTTCATTGAATCAACAGTTTGTTCGCTTGTTTGTTGTTGTTTAACGTCGTACTCCTAGCAACAGCTAAGATCATATCAGGATGAGTACTGAGTTGTGACAGTACACACTCAGGGCAACTTTATAGTGTTGTCCCACTGGGAAATCAGGCCACCTGATCATTATTTCCTAGCCAACACAGTCACATTATCCTGATACTGTGCCAACCAGTCCTTGTCCTATCATATTGATGGCAAGCGCCAAGCTAGGAAGTGACAAGTATCTATTTTATAAGTCATTGGTTTGACTCTGCTGCGATTCGAATTCCCGACCTTCCGCACAGGAAGCCTGGGCTCTACCGACCAAGCGGTCGATCGGCTCCCGAGCCAAAAACAACAGAGCTATAATTATATTTGAATGCTACATAGAAGATACTCCTGGTGAAACGAATAATACAGAAATATGCATGCATGAAGCAAACAATGTGATGCCTAAATTTGATAAATATTATGATGTATATATTATTATATAATATATTTGATATTCATTATATAATAAATGTAATATACTTTATAATAAATATAATGTATGATATATAATATATATAATGTATGCTATATAAAATATAGATATCTATATCATAAAATAGTATTATAAAATATATATGATATCCATTATAATTATATTACATATAATACATTATATATAATACATTATATATTATATATAACGCCTATATACATTTCATAATAAATATCTATATTATAATATATATTACATAACAAAAATATACTATATATAAATGACACGATGACATTCCTTGTGTTGATAATTAAACACTTGACGACACATAAATAACTTGACGACACATAAATAACACTTTACACATATTCAAACATCATGAAAGGCCAAATCTACATTAAGGAACATGCTAAATCGGAGGGCCACACGAATCTGCACAATCAAAGACGCTGGGTATGAATATCATGATCCATAGAAACGCAGATAAACATTACAAAAACAAAAACAAAAACACACAGCAATACAGTGCTGACAAGAACCACTCAAAGAACACAGGCAGTGCTCCAATATACAGCACCAATAACAGAAGTGTGAAGGAGCCATTCAGAGGGGAGGGGACATTCCAGTTACCTTGACTAGCTCCATTATGCCGGGTAGTTTTGGCAAGTCCTCCGCTAGTAAACGAAGGGAAGACCGAGCTGAGGAAAGCATTCATGGTTCAAGCTTGTTGCAGGTCCTAGAGAGCCGTGAGGTTTTATACAGCACACAGATCACCCACAATGCCCGATGATAGGTGGGAGGATCAGGAGGTTATGTTTGTAGTTAATGAAATGTACTAGATGTCACATAGAGAGAGGCAGAGGGAAAGAGGGTGTAGAGAGAGAGAGGGAGGGGGGAGAGGCAGAGGGTAGAGGGGGAGAGAGAGCGCGGAGAGAGGGGGAAGAGAAGGAGAGAGAGGAGGGGATGGTCAGGAATTGTACATGGAGAAAGATTAGAAGGAATTAGGAGTAAAAAAAAAAACGGTGAAAAGAAAAAGAAAGAAGACAGTTCCTACGAGATTTCTGTCACCACAAGAGATTGGCAACGGAATTTACGCTGGGCTTTGGCAACATGATCAGTCAGTTTTTGGTTACTGTGTTTACTACTCTGTCTGTGAGTGTGAGATCATCAGGAGCTGCTCGGGGTGTCTGTGGAGTACCTCGCAGGCAGTCAGTGGTGCTGGGGGCTGTCCAAATATATGGTGGAATCGGTAGATTGGGAGTTCAATTCCCAGTCGAGTCAAACCAATGACTTACAAAATTGATACTGTCTTGTCGCATCCTAGCCTGGCGCTCGGCATTAATACGATAGGGTAACTTTGTTTGTTTAACTCACAAACAAACCAATACAGTCTGTATCCTCATGTGTGCTTCCTGATCTTCACCATAACACTGGGTAAATAGACACCGACTGGCCGGGAAGATGTGTAAGTAAACCAGGTTGGTTGGTTGTTGGAGTTTTACGTCCTGGCAACATCTACGGTCATATCAGGACGGGGTAAGTAAACCAGAGAGCGCAGGACGCAGAGTACTCTATACGACTATACACACGAGGAATAACCGGTCATTGACACGCTGGTTCTGGCGTGTGGGCGTGGGCGTGTATATATGGGCGTGAGTGGGCGCTTGTGTGTGGGGGGGTGGGGGGGGGGAGGGAGACTTTGCGCTTGCGTCCTCTTCTTAGCCGCACCAGCTGGAAGACCTCACCCAACCGGCCTAGATCTATCTGAGAGACACTGGCAGATAGCTATCCTAGTGATGGTGGGTCACCAACATCGGCCGAAGAAAAATGGCTGTCAAAGCAAAGAAGGCAATCGCTCCTCTGGTAGGCTGCCGCGTGCCCGGCTGTACACGCCGGGGGAGAGGGAGGAAGAGACGGGCGTTCCCGCACGACGCACACGCCCGTACAACCAGCTAACATGACACCAACACTGCGCACTGATGTCCTTCCTCCTCGCCCACATGTAGTACTTGTAGTAAGCTGCTACATAGTGCCTGCAGACTGTTGTATTGCTTGCCGGCTGGTAGCCTCCAGCTGGTAGGGTAAGACACTGGCGGTCAGTTGAGTATGTCTGTAGGCGCCTCACCAACCCGCGTTCCGACGTAGGACGCTCGACGCAGACGCTGGCCGCAGACTGACTAGTGACATACCCCGCCCCGCCTCCTCCTCCTCCTCCTCCTCCTCCCGTCTCCTGCTGCTGCTGTTCCCATTTCCTTGGATTGCACCCTGGGCGCGTTCGGAAAGCCTGCAGGCGCGTGTATTACTAGTAGTACTTACTACTAGTCGTAAAACTACACCGACCACCCAGCCTCCCCCGGCCCACTCAGTGGACTGTTGTTGAGCTCTTAGGCTGCCCCCCCCCCCCCTCAATTCCTCTGATCACTACCCATCGGAAGCCAACTCCCGACCACATGGGACTGCTTTCAACGGTGCCCATTCAGTGCTGCAGATTTGCAGCCTTCAGCGCACCAATACGACTGAAAACTCTCCAAAAACAACATACTACTAGTTCTAGTGCCCCCCCCCTATCGCCGCCCCCCATTGGTTGTAATGCTGGGGTCAAGGTAGATAAAAAGATTCACCTCGTGCTACAGAAGCCTGAGATGGGGAGGGGGGGTGATGGTTGGTTTTTGAGGTTTTACGTCCTCGCAACATCTAAGGTCATATCAGGACGGGTACAGACTTGTGACAGTGCGCACTCATGGTGACTTTATGGTGCTACCCCACTGGGAGACCAGGCCACTAGCACCATGACCTGATATCCCACTCAGTCACATTATTCTGACACTGAGCCAACCAGCCCTTGCTCGGTCCTAATAATGTTGAGCGCCTGGCTAGGAAGCAACAAACATACATTTTTTAGTCATTGGTTTGACTCGACTAGGGTTCTAACCCGTGGGTTCGAATTCCACGATGTACCAAAATGGGAGAGGGATGCTCAACTCATTCAGTCATCCCATTTGGTATATAATAGTATATATACTATTGTATATAATAGTATGGTACCATCACGGTCAGAATGTAATGGCCCTGTCACATTACGACGTTTCTCGCCAACGCGCGGCGACATGTGATTTTTTGGCGCAAAGTCGGGATACTTCAGGAAGCGTTACGCGCACGCTAGGCGCACCTTGGTATTCGTTCATCTATGGCGAGGGTCGGCAGCGCGCATCAGGGAATCGGTGAAGTTTTGTGCTTGCACAAAACTTTCGGCATGCGACAATGCACGGGTGCTAACATTATGGTGACGTTAGGAGCGCGTCGAGATACGTTAAACTCGCTGGAATAACGTTATGCGAACGCTAGGCAGACGCCGTGTGCGTGTGAGGGTCGTTCCCACACGTTGTGCCAAACTGTTGCTTTTGGTTGTTTTACGTCCTAGGAACATCTACGGTCATATCAGGATGGCGCGGCAAACTTTTACCACAACGTCGGCCGCATGCTTCCAATACTTTGCGCTGACGCCGAAAAGTTTGACGTGTTTCGACGATTAAAAGTGATTTTGCGCATTGGCATCCACAGATCAACCACTCCCCTATATCGATCGCGTTATTTGGGTCCCAAATGATCGCCCATACAATACCATTGTAATGATTATTTTTTAAACATCCTAAACTGACTCAACTCCCTAAATGGACCATGTTAAAGTTGGTCCCATGGTCGATCTAATTAGAGAGGTTTTACAGGATGTGTATTAGCAGGCGCCGGAGTCTCTTCATTTGTGTAGTTTCCGAAAGCACTCAATCTAAGCCTGTCGGACTGCTGCTGCAGGACAAATCAATACATTCCTGCAGCAGCAGCAGAAGCAGCAGCAGCAGCAGAGGTGGCTGCGACTACAGTAGTTGCAGAGTCGGCGTAGCCGAGGAAGTGATGACGTCATGACCTATTGATTGACAGCCGGAAGCGCCTACGTCAATGGGACGCGCACGCGCGGCCAAAACAGTGTTTGTGTCACGCCCGCGTGTGGGGGTGGGGGTGAGGGGGGGGGGGGGAGTGGAGTGTAGGAGTAGTGGCTGTAGTGGATTTATCAGTATCACTGCTAGACTTGGACAATGGATACGAGCCAAGTTCACCTGCATTCGCATAGTGGATGGCGCTATGGAGATGGGCAGGTGTAATGTGCCTACCTACGTTGCCAATCAATAAGGCCAGCCACTAACTAGTAAGGAACATCACCTCGCTTTGAGGTTTTATAACCTCGCAATGTTTCTGTTTACACCGGTCTCTACTGACCCCGATGGCCGACGAACCCATGCTCTGGCACGGGACAATGTATTAAAATGTACAAAATTGGTTAAAGTTGCACAGTCCGATGATTTTGAGTTTCTGTTATTTCCTGAGATAAAGATATTAGGTTGATCATTATAATCTACCTTACATTAGATTGAAGTAACTTTTATTTTAAATGGCTAACTTTTGAGATATTTGAAGTGCAAATGTGCAAAATTAATTTTGGCAAGCTTGCCAAAACTCTAACACCATAGGCTTATGCAGTAACAGGTTCTATTAAATTGACTAAGTATTCCCTTATATGTGATGACAAATGTTTAATAAGTGGACCAATATCTAAGTTAGATATGCAGAATCAAATCTAGATAATTGTTTTTCGTTCTGAAAATTTGATGTTTTGATCGGACCATGCAGCTTTAAGGTGGTTTCATTTGATTGTCCCTCTAATGACACAACACCTGTTATGTCAGGTCAGCATTGGTCTCAATGCAGAGTTGGCCGTTGAAGACATGTGGTGATGGTGGTGGTGGTGGTGGTACTACTAATATTACTATTACTATTGCTATTGCTATTGCTATTGCTATTGCTATTGCTATTGCTAGGTCCATTCAGAACAACAGCCCTTTGACGGGACACGGTGGCCCTGTCGGTAGAGCATAGGCTTCCCATGTGGAAGGTTGGCAGTTCGAATCCCGGCCGAGTCATCAAACCAATGGCGTTCAAAATTTATACTAGCCTGAGGCTCGGCATTACTAGGATAGTCGTCATGAGTGTGCACTTTCACAAGTTGGTACCCAGCATTAATATTTATTGATAGGACAACAATTGGTTCGCACAGTGTCCGGATAATGTGACTGTGTCGGGTATTAGGTATATTGGGATAGCACTAAAAAGTCAGCATGAGTGCGCAGTGTCACAAGTTGGTACCCATCCTGATATGACCATAGATGTTGCTAGGATGTAAAAAAAAACCAGCAAACTACCAACAGCGCTTTTGTCAAAATGCCATTATTAGTCCTCCTACCACAGCGGTAGTAGTTAGCTCTCGGCTGAACTATAAATAGCAAAACATCCCATTCAGAAAGGTGTCACACAAAGCACAGCCGTAAATAGGCAACCATGATGCGTTGTCCGCCATGTTTTCCCAAAGGTAATTCACCTGAACTGCCATGATTCGGTTATGAATTGCTCACATATGGAATGCACTGTGTTTCCAATTGAAAAAAAAGGAAAGTTTGCTTTTTTTTTTAACGACGCCTCTAGAGCGCATTGATTTTTATCATCGGCTATTGGATGTCAAACATATGGTCATTCTGACATATTTCTTTGTCAGAAACGCACTGCTGCCACAGGCTACTATTTCAGATAAGCAGTAAGGGGTCTTTTATACACACTTTCCCACAGACATCACAGCACATACCACAGCCTTTGATGAATCTGTTGTGGACCACTGGTTGGAATGGAAAATAGCCCAAACTACAAATGTGTCCACAGAGCAGGATCGATCAGATAATACAAACCTTCACAGGTGAGCACTCTACTGCCTGAGCTACGACGCCCTCCCGTGTTACCAATTTAAGTCCATATTTAGCACAGTGGAATTAATTCAGCTAATCTTGGTGGTTTACAAACAGCCGGAAGCGCCTACGTCACACATCGTAGTTTGTTTGTTGTTTTACGTCCTAGCAACATCTAACGTAATATCAGGATGGGTACCGACTTGTGACAAGGCGCACTCACACCAACTTTATAGTGCTGCCCTACTGGGAGAACAGGCCACCAGCACCATGACCTGATATCCCACTCAGTCACATTATCCTGACCCTGAGATAACCAATCCTTGCCATATCCTAATAATGCCGAGCGCCTGGCTGGGAAGCAGCAAGTATCAATTTTTAAGTCATTGGTTTGACTCGACCGGGGTTCGAACCCACGACCCCACGGTCTACCAACACGGGAGATGGACGCTCTAACTCATTCGGCCATCCCGTCTGGTCACACATCGTAGTAGTTGGTTTAGATTCAAATATGCCGGCCACCTGTCAATATCCATCTCGCCACAGAATATGCTCACAAAGGCTAGCATTAAAGCTGCATAGTCCGATGAAATTGTCAAAACCCAAACAAGTATCTAAATTGTATTCTAAATATCTAACTTAGATACTGGTGTACCTAGTAAACCTTTATCACCACACCAAATGGAATACTGAGGCAATTTAATAGAACCTCTTACTGCAGAAGCCTATCGTGTCAGAGTTGTTGCTAGATAAGACCAGACGGGATGGCTGAATGAGTTAGAGCGTCCGTCTCCCGTGCTGGTAGATCGTGGGGTCATGGGTTCGAGTCCCGGTCGAGTCAAACCAATGACTTTAAAATTGATACGTGTTGCTTCCTAGCCAGGCGCTCGGCATTATTTGGATAGGGCAAGGACTGGTGTGCTCAGTGTCAGGATAATGTGACTGAGTGGGATACCAGGTCATGGTGCCGGCGGCCTGGTTTCCCAGTGGGACAGCACTATAAAGTCGCCATGAGTGCGCACTGTCACAAGTCGGTACCCGTCCTGATATGACCTTAGATGTTGCTAGGACGTAAAACAACAACAAACAAACAAACTGTTGCTAGATAAAAGATTTACCCGGTACTTGTAGTACACGGGTGATCGACAAGGTAGTCTAAATACGGGCGAAAATAGCTTTAGTATGGAACAGGGAGTAGAATGCCTGCCTCCAGTATCAAATGGATACTTATATAGGCACAGAGTTGATGAAATGGGAGAGAATGCCAAAAGACAAGATGGTGGCCGCAGAACGCCATCGATTTCACTTTTAAATCTTATTAAACTAGATATTATATTATATTTTTCAACCCAAAGGTAGCGGGCTATCAATAAGACATATGTAAAGAATAATTGTTACTTCTTAAATTGTGAAATTAGGCTCTCAATTCATTGACCCACATTTTCGACCGTTTTTATATAGGGTTGGTATTCACCCGTGTACTGCAAGTACTGGGTGAATGCTTTATCTAAGTTTTGACATGTTTGCCAAACAATTTTCTTTTCTGTTTACGCTTCAAATATCTCAAAAGTTAGCCCTTTAAAATAAAAGTTACTTCAAGCTAAAGTATGGTAAATTATAGCAATCAACCTAATATATTTATCTCATAAAATGACAGAAACTCAAAACCATCGGACTATGCAACTTTAAATTAAGCTTTAAAATATTTGGCATCCAGGTACACCCCCCCACCCCATCCCCGCGTCCTACACCCGCCCCCTTCCCCGCAAACATCCCCATCCCGACCAGACATGATGGCCTAATCGGTAACAGCGCTCTTTCCCATGTGCGAGGTCATGAGTTCAAATCCTGGCCGAGTTAAACTGATGACTTACAGAATGTTGCCACCTAGCCTGGTGCTGGGAATTGGTCGGATCATACAAGGACTGACTTTTGCCCACTATCACAGTACTCTGCCCAGACAGTGCTACAGATTTGCAGCCTTCAGCGTGCCAATGCGACTGAAACTCCCAAAAACAAACAATCACGGTACTGTGAATGCGAGATATCGGGTCATGGTACCGACAGCCCAGTCTTCCAGTGATGCAGCGCTATAAAATATTCTTCAGCTTCATTTTCCAAGATATCAACAGTACTGGACTCAAAAAGGCAAAATATGATTTAGTTTGGAAAATAATGTTCCGCCTAACATAACAAAATAAAAAACCTCTTTTGTTTAAAAGATAAATATAATTAAACTGTATAATTACCCCATTAAGTACCTCTGTGAACCTGCTTATAAATAAAGTTATTTCGTGTACCAAAAAAAACCCAAAGTAGAACAAAGATTGCACAAGGCCATGGGGGTTCAAGTGCACCTAAGTTCTAACCAGTTAGGTGCACTTGAGTGACCACTGTTTTGACCACTGTTTTGTTCCCAGGCCCAAAACGGCAGAAGGCACAAGTTCTTACAAAATAGATTCACTTTCCTGGAAGTAAAACTCAAACAACCAACCAACCAACCAAACAACCTTTTCATACAAAAACATGTTTTAACATGGCCAAATGCCGATTATACATCGCTGTTCTAAATCAATATTCGATCAACGCAATTATCATGACCTGCATATTTAATTGAATAATGATCTATAATCATTTTCGAAGTTGAGTGCCACTGACTGCTTGTTTTTTGCTCATATGGTAGTGTACTGTCCGATGGAAATAATAAAGTCATAAAAGCAGAATCCGGCATTCTGTCTGTATAGTTCATAAGATAATATATAACAAAATGATTATAACATATATATATATAATTGTATACAACCTGAAATATATACATACATATATATATACATATGTCATGTGGTGATAAAGATGGGCAATAGTACGCCGAGAGCAGGATTCGAACCCACACCTCTTGCATTCCGGAGTAGTGTGCTAACCATTACATCATTTAGGCTCCCTGATGTCATCGCTATATCTATGCCTATCTGTCTATGTGGCTCCTTACCTGAGAGGTCAGTGTAGATCACTACACTCGTTCCCCTGTATTTCTAAGTCTTTTAAATGGTTTACATATATATGTCGTTTTAATGCTTATAATTACATACATATGGTATGCAGGTATTGCAGGTATAGCAATACCTCAGGGAGTTTGACGCCCCTGCCTTGCAGAGTTGTAAACCACTGCCTTGTGGTACAGGTTCTTGACAGAACCGAAGGCTAAGGGAGCAAGCCCTAAACAGAAAACCATGTCACTCTGGCAGCATTAAGGGCGGTTGATGTATGGAATTCCCAACATCTCCTGACCAGCTACTGCAGGGACAAATAGTTTTGCGCCTGTCTTGACATGTTCTTGCCGGTGTGAAACCTCTATTTGCTCCCCGAGAGAGTGCCACTGGTAACTTGCAAAAGCCAGCAGCACTTCAACACTTTTGCAGGCAGCTTTCATGAAATGTAATGAAAGCAGTCTTTGTCGCATCACGACCGACAGCATGATGATGATGAATTACATACATACAGGCAAAGCACTTACATATACATATACAGGGGAGGTTCAACAACCATACAGCATATAGCATGTAGATGATGCAGGTCATGAAACCAGTGTCAGTGGGTGATGAAAAGGGGTAAACATTGCATCTACAGCAGGATTTGAACCCACACCTCTTGCATTCCCGGCTAATGTGGTAACCATTACATCACCTATGATCCCTGATGTCAACTCCCTATCCACACCTACCTGTCTATGTGGTTCCTTGCCTGAGAGGTCAGTGCAGACTACTACATATATATATATATATAATATAGTTGATGGTTATTTTGTTGGACTCACACCACTCATCTAGTTTTAGTAGGAGTTTATTTAGTTTAGTTATTACCTCCTCTTCTGTGGTGCCATTTGCGTATATGACTGTGTCATCTGCATATAGTTGGAGGCATTCAGTTTGCAACCATTTTTCAAGGTCGTTTATATAGATTATAAAGAGTAGTGGCCCTAACACTGACCCTTGGGGTACACCACATGTGACAGGTTGGTTGTCTGATAGTGTATTGTTTATTTTTGTTTTCTGTTGCCTGTTGTTCAGGTAGCATCTTATCCAATCCATAGTGTTGGATTTTATGCCCATGGTTTTTAGTTTTTCCAGTAGTATTTTGTGGTCTACTGTGTCAAATGCTTTGCTGAAGTCAATGAAGGCGGCTCCAACTAATTGTTTTTGGTTCATTGATGCCATTATGTCATTTGTTAGGTTAGCTATTGTTTTTGATGTGGAGTGCAGTTTCCTGAAGCCCCCTTGTCTTTCGTTTAGTATATCGTTTTTTCCCAGGTGTTCATTGATGCTGCCCCATTGTATATGCAGGACTGCTCCTGAACTATAGCTATTAATACACAGTTCAGGCTTGTAATGGACTGAGCTGCCTCTGCCGATAGATCAGCATGCCCCATCGCACATGTGCGGTCACGCGAGGTAAACCTGGGCCATGTTCAGGGTCCGTCTCGGAGGCACCACGGAGACGTCTCGGTGATGCTTTTTGGCCTATTCGCATTCAGGGTGCGTCTCGGAGACGCCTCCCTTTTCAGACTGGAGATGAAAAGCGCCTAGAAAATGGCCGCCGTATTCAGTAGTTTCAGCCAATCACAGCACAGCTTTTCCATTGCAAATGGCCGCCGCATGTGGCGACATTATGACAGTGTTTGTTTGTTGTTGTTTAACATCATAGCAACATTGAAGGTCATATTAGGATGGACACTGACCTGTGACATGGCGCACTTATGGTGATTTTATAGTGCTGCCCCAATATACCCAATACCCGACAGTCACATTATCCTGACACTGTGCAAACCAGTCCTTGTCCTATCCTATTAATGCTGAGTGTCAGGTTAGGGAGCGACAAGTATCAAGTCATTTGCTTGATTCGGCTACAATTCGAACTCCCGACCTTCTGCACAGAAAGTCTGCGCTCTATCGATTCGGTGACTGCGCCGAGCACTAGGTGGACAATAGCATGGTTTCAACAAGGACAGTGGAAGGCTCTTCAAGATTAATTTGTACTGACTAATACACCACACACCTGCTGCCCCCAAACTTAGTTCTTCCATTGACGTCAGAGGGCGGGGTGATGGCGAAAATAATGTATAAGACCTTTCCCACAGAGTATGCTGCATTCTGAGCTGTCACTCACAATATTAGTTCTACACATACCGTCAGACGGCGGGTTGGTGGTTGAAATCCACTATAAATCATGCCTCATGAACAATTTTGTATACTGTGTTGTTGTTACCCACATTTGTTCTTCCACTGATGACCGAGGGCGGCTTGGGGGTGTAAATTCACTATAAGACCTTTCCCACAGAGCAGGATGCACACTATGCTGCAACAAACATTAGTTCTTCCATTGACACCAGAGGGAGGAGTGGTAGCAGAAATCATGCATAAAACCTTTCCCGCAGAGCAGACTATCCGGAATTGTCACTCATCATATTAGTTCTCCCACTGACGCTAGAGGGCGGGTTGGTGGCGGAAGTCCTCTATAAGACTTTTTCGAGGGTGCATGCTGCACACATTAATAGTTCTTCACAGATGTTCCGTGGTCGAATCAGTAGAGATCAAGCCTCCCATGCGGGAGATCGGGAGTTTGATTCCCGGTCGAGCCAAACCAATGACTTACAAAATTCATACTTGTCGCTTCCTAACTTGGCGCTTGTCATCAATAGGATCGGGTATGGACTGGTTAGCTCAATGTCAAGATAATGTGACTGAGTGGGATATTGGGTCATGGTGCTGGCAGCCTGATTTCCCAGTGGGGCAGCACTAGGAAGTCAGCATGAGTGTGCACTGTCACCAGTCGGTATTCGTCCTCATATGACCTTAGATGTTGCCAGGACATAAAACTCCAACAACGAACCAACTATCGGCAACTATATACGTAACTTACATCCTTAATGATGATTAAAACGGGTTGCTTTTAAGTACCGGGAACGAGAAGCAATACAGTTGTGCTTGAAGCACTTTCGCCAACGTCACCACACAGTGATGCAGTGCTATATGGTCGCCATGAGTGCGCACCGTCACAACCCGTCCTGATATGACCTTATATGTTGCCAGGACGTCAATTTCCAACAACCAATCCACAGACGTTAGTTCGTGGGTTCTTGTTGTAAATAATCTTGTATAGGATCAGCTTGACTGTTAGCAAGTCAGTCACAAATTATAAGCCATGGAGGTAATGACGCAGGCGAACATCCAGCTTGATTAGCTATAACTGACTTCCGGTACCTGCTTTTAGTATTAGCCTGGTTCATTAGATGGAGGCTATTAGCCCAGCAACACGCGTTTCTGTAAGTATTTATTTGCTACATATATCGTCATATCAGGATGGGTTCTGTAACTAGTATGATGTGGGGTCAGATGAGCACATTGTTTGTTTGTTGTTTTAGGTTGTAGCAACATCTAAGGTCATATCAGGATGGGTACCGACTTGGGACAGTGCACACTCATGGAGAGTTTATAGTGCTGCCCCCACAATTGGGAGACCAGGCCACCGGCACCATGACCCAATATCCCACACAGTCACATTATCCTACTAGGACCAGAATGGTTAGCACAGTATTAGAATAATGGGACTGTATGGGATATCAGGTCATAGTGCTGGTGGTCTGGTCTCCCATTCAGACAGCACTATAAAATTGCCATGAGTGTGCACTGTCACAACTCGGTGCCCATCCTGATATGACCCTACATATTGCTAAGATGTTAAACAACAACAAACATCGTACACAAATTTTAAAGGTGAGATTCCGTGATATGACGTCAAAGAAGGCCGGGGTTGAGGGGTCCCAAACCAAAATCATTAAACTTTCAAATATATACGGTAATGAATGAATGGCAATATATGAGGTAATACTAGAACAGAGATAGCGACTTGTGACTTTGGTTTAGTCACTTTTATCTCACCATAAACATGCATTACTCTTGCAGCACTGTCTCCAGGACAGGGCTGCTAAAGAACCCATTAGAAAAAGTCTCGGAAGGCTAGGTTATGGAAATAACCACATGAAATTGCAATCTAATAATAGTAATATGCTAATTATATTGTTCAAATACTTATTTTAAAGTAACTTTAAAACAAAAGTAAAGTAGGTTATAAAGATAAAGCTGATAGTGATATATTCATCTAAAATGAAACATGGTATATTCATCTCAAATAAATAATAGGCGAAGCCCAGAACCACTAATGACTTACGCTGGATGATGCACATTTCAGATTATTCATCCAAAACGAAATATAGCATATTCATCTCAAATGGAATATAGCATATTCATCTAAAATGAATAATATGCGATGCCCAAAACCATCAATGACTTACTTTGGATTATGCAAATTTCAGCTTATTCAGAGAAAATGAATATAGCGTATCCACCTAAAATGAATAATATGTGAAGCCCAAAACCATCAATGACCTAGGTTGGATTATACAAATTTCAGCTTATTCATCTCAGATGAATAACAGGCAAAGCTCAAAGCCATCAATGACTTAGGTTAGATTATGCAAATTTTAGGTTATTCATCTAAAATGAAATATAACATTCGTCTGAAATGAAATAATGCACATTCATCGAAAATGAAATATAGCATATTCATCAAAAATGAAATATAGCATATTCATCTAAAATGAATAATGTGTGAAGCTTAAAACCATCAATGACTTATGTTGGATTATGCAAATTTCAGCTTATTCATCTCAAATGAAATATAGCATATTCATCTAAAATTAAATATAGCATATTCATCTAAAAAGAATAATATGTGAAGTTCAGAACCATCAATGACTTAGGTTGGAATATGTAAATTTCAGCTTATTAATCTAAACTGAAATATGATAAGGCAAAGCTCAAAATCATCAATGACTTAGGTTGGATTATCGAAATTTAGGCTTATTCATCTAAAATTAAATATAGCATATTTCATCTAAAATGAATCAAATGCGAAGACCCAGAACCTCCAAATGACATATATGGTAATATGCAAATTCCAGTGGGCGGCACCGTCACCTGGCCACGTGACTCACTTCGCTTCAGGGACGCAGCCTGCAGGATGGCGGTGATGAGGTCGTAGTTGCGGTGCGCCTTGGCACGCCGCCGGTCAAGCCGCTTCAGCTGCCGGATCAGCACCCCGGAACACTGGTTCACACGGTGTCTCAGCTGCGACACCAGGGGGCGCAGGTCGGCCACCACGTCTGTGAATAGAGAGAAAGAGAGAATAACAAGTGGGCTTTGCCCTTAATTGTATTTGGGGGGGGGGGGGGGGGTTACTATATCCTGGCAACATCAAAGGTCATATCACTTATATCTGGATGGGTACTAACTTGTGTGTGACAGTGCGCACTTATGGCGACTTTATAGTGCTACCCCACTGGGGGACCACCATGACTCGGAATTTGGATAATGTGACTAAGTGGGATATCAGGTCATGGTGCTGGAGGCCTGGTCTCTCAGTGGGGCAGCACTATAAATTCGCCATGAGTGCGCACTGTCACAAGTCGGTACCTGTCCTGATATGACCTTAAATGATGCCAGGACATAAAACACTAACAACCAATCAAGAAGAAGATGGGTTGGTAGTGGAAATCCTCTATAACATCTTTTCCACAGCAGGCTGCAGAGTGAGCTGCTGCCCACAACATTATTAGTTCATAAGTTCTTGTCACTGTCACCAGAGGGCGGGTCGGGTCGCTGACCAGTGCAGATCGTCTGATTGGTCGTAATGCGAAGCATTGTGCTTGATGCGAGGAGAGGAAGAGACCCTCCCCACGCCTCCCCGGTCGTCGCGCAGCATTCTCACCTCGCGCGACGCCCGCCTCTCAGCTTTCCTCCTCCCCCCTCCCCCCGCCTTGCTTTCGCACCTCACCTGTCACCGCCCTCCTCCCCGCCCTTATAAGGCCGCCCGCCGGCCTCCCTCAGTCACTCGCCTTCCAGCCGTCCTCCACGCTCTGCCCTTTTTCTTCTCTGGCTCTCCTCACCGCTGCTTCACCTCGGACCGCTGCACCCCCTCGGGCTCCTCCAGCATGCCCGGACACGGAAAGGGCCGCAGGAGCCCCCGGGCAACCGCCCTGGCCACGCCGGGACCCTCCTCAGGCTCCCCGGGAGGCGCCTCAACACCTCCGGCCCCGGCCTTCCCCTCGGCGACCTCGGGCCGCCCCTCGGGCGCCGACACAGCCGCCATACTCGAGGCCCTGCACGGCCTGACTACGCGCATGGACGCCATCGAATCGGGGGGAGCCCGAGGAGCACCGGACCAACTTGAGGCCGCCTACACGGATTTTTGATCCGCCGGCCCCCCCCCGGCCGGCCGGGGGGGCCATCTCCGGCGCCTCACCCATGCCGACAACCTCCTCACCACTACCGACAACCCCCCAGAGATCACCGATCGAAACGCCGCCCAGACAGAGCCGGGGACCATCACCTCGCACCACATGCCTCAGACACAGCCCAGCCTCACGAGGAACCCTCCCCAGACGCCGCCCGGCCTCAGGACGAACCCTCCCCAGACAACACCGCCGCCGACCATCACAACCACCGACAACCCCTCAGCGACCACCGATCGAAACGGCGCCCAGACGGAGCCGGGGATCATCACCTCGCACCTCACAGCTCAGACACAGCCCAGCCTCACGAGGAACCCTCCCCAGACGCCGCCCGTCCTCAGGACGAACCCTCCCCAGACAACACCGCCGCCGACCATCACGACCACCGACAACCCCTCAGCGACCACCGATCGAAACGCCGCCCAGACGGAGCCGGGGATCATCACCTCGCACCTCGCACCTCAGACGACACAGCCCAGCCTCACGAGGGACCCTCCCCAGACAGCTCAGCCGCCGACCCTCACGATTAAGCCTTAAAGGGGCTAGCTGGGATCATAACGGCACAGTACTGCCACCTATTGGAATCCACAACGACTGGACGTTCAGGTGGATACCGTTAGGTGGCGAGCCTATCGCTGACGGGTCTCCGCCTCTCCCATGTCTCCAGACGGGCACTGCTGCCAGGAGAGCCCTGCCACCTAACGGCATCCACCTGCATTGGAATGGGGAGAGAATGTCCGAATGAGTCGGGTGCATCCCGTGTAGCTGCCAACGTGTACTGCTACTGCTACTGCTACTGATACGGCCACCACTACCACTACTACTACGACTAGGCAGTGACTCCAACTAACCATTAATTCCAGCTGTCAATATGTCTTAAAACTAAGGCTAAGCAATGACTGCAACTAACCATTGAATCTGGCTTTCAGAATGTACGTACTTACACTCAACAATTAATACAACTATCTATAGAATCTCACTGACAATATATACTTACAATAGGCAAGGCAGCAACTACTCATTAAATTTAGCTGTCAATATATACTTACACTGGGCACATACTGCAACTGTACAGTTCCGCAGCAATCTTATAGCGATATGGGTCGTTCTCAGAAGTTGTGTACCAATAGTGTGACATCAGTACCAGAAAATCAAAATGGTGCCAAAGTCCTATAAGCAAGTTTCCTCAATGTTCATGTCCTTTTGCATCTGAATAATTGAAAATAAACATATTCTGGCATTTTTAAGTAGGTCAAATGATGCTCACACCCAATAAATAGCAGTATAGCATGGAAACCAATCTGACTCCAAAATCAAATATTTTCCACACAAAACTTGACATTTTTAGGACATTTCACATGCCACTTGCTTTATAAACAGTAGTAATAATAATTTGAAACCTCATTGCTATGGTTTTGTCTTATTTGTGAATATTAAAGAGAAAAGCAAGAAAATATTAGCAGAGTAACAGATTAGCAGAGTAACAAAGTGGAAACAACAATTTTACACAAATGTTCGGCTCAAATTTCAATGTTTAGGGGCAATTTCAGGATTTATCTTTTACTATACCATAACTGGGTCCATGCATAGTGTCAAATGGTGAAAATAATTCCTGTACTGTATCTGTACTCAGTGTTTGATACAGAGTTTCATAGTAATTGCAAGTGGAAACGAAATGTTACGATGTTAATCACTCCAGAAAATGTTAACTATTTCATAATTTAAATATTTTTTTTAGAAATAAATGTCTTCAACTTAATGAAGACATTGTATATGACCATTTGAAGTGAAATGAGCTGTTGTTCAGAGGTTTTCATTAAGTTTGTGACACTTTATTTTCAATGCTGTTGACAATGTCACAAATTAGTGATGTAATTTTCTATGTATTTAGCTACATCCATCCCAATAAGATACATAATACACAATATTAACATTTACTTTTGATCTAAACTATCTCCCACATTATTTGGCTAACTGATGAAATCTAAATATTGACACTCCAATAAAGGGTTTCTTTGAAATATGCATTTCTAGTAGACTACCTCAAGTGGTACACAGTTTCTGAGAACGACCCATATAGCGAATGGTAGACAGGAAGTGTGAGCACTTATTTGTCTCTCATTTTTTGCTTGAGTGCAAGTAAATAAGCAACACAAGGAGTAATTAGTAGCATGTGGTGAATAAGGGGTCAAATTTCCCTGGATCATCAGCCCATGCTTTAATAAATAATTTTGCACTTCTTTTCATTGAAGGCCAATCTTGACCAAGTAAACAAACGCACGTTGCACGGTCTACTTGACTGGGACAGACACTGGCATCTGTTTTCAATTTTAGTATTCTATTATTATTATTATTATCATTATAGGTATCCCAAGTGATTTTCAAAAATAGTTTTGAATTTGATTTAATGGATTTCACCTGTTTGTATATTGAATTTGAAATAAGATGACACTTCATTTGTGAAAATCGCTCTAAGAAGATATGGACTTTTTTAAGTTGTTACTTAATTGGTCCCACCCAAAGCTAAAAAGATAGCATTTTTGATGGCCCCCCAAAGATTAAAAGTAACCACCCTATTAGACTTCTAGTGTTTTTTCCTTCAAATCCATGGCCTGTAGGCCTACAATGTCAATGAGAATAAAAAGATCCAGATGTATGATGTGGCTACATTTAAAGATATACATCTTCAAAAATGTTCAACTCCATTTTCATTGGCAAAAATTACTGTTTATTTAAATGTAAAAAAAATAACAATAATTATATCCTTCGTAAAGGGCTATTGATCTATTCAGTTTTAAAATATGGGTGTGATAGAGAGTGTTGACCCCCCATAATTTTAATTATTTCTCCATACCCCCCTTTTTAAACAGGTTTTGCTTGATGGGTGGTATAATTATGTTCCCATGGATTGATCAGGTCGATCCATGTAGGAGATATTACAATGTAGTGTAATGTAGCTTGAAATGCTTCAGCTCATTTATGGCTTCATAAAGAGACAGGAAGAAACCTGCACCCTCAGACGAGAGCAAAATATACCTTATTTACTGAGTGGACTCATGACTAATTATAATAAGAAATATTCATTTTAACACACATTTATTGGTACATATTATTATATATTACTCTCACACCATCATTAACAATAAATCTTTGACATGCTAATATATATGCCACCTATCACAAATAAATCCAATAACTGTCAGACAGGTTATATGCAGGAGGAAATTAATAATAAATCAATTCCAGAATGGATTGATATAACTAAAGAATTGAAAATATTGTAATAAGTGTGTGAGCCAATATATTACAACAAGAATACAATAAGATACTTAAACTAAATTAATATAAAAATATATTGATAAGCTATTTAATCTTATACTAAGTAGTGGCAGCCCGTTGGCATGTTGACAATCACTGGGTAAAATGAGTAAATTTGTGTTTTTTCATTGCTTCTAATTCCACGTACAGGCAATCTATATCTAATTAAAGAGGACGTCTAGCTCTTGACTTCTGTATGGTTTGCTTGTTAATATTTTTATTTTAAAAGTTTATCTGAACTTGAAAAACGTAGTTTCACATAACTATGTGCAGTGCATGCACTTCTGGCTGTACAGCGAAAGGCTCTGGCTGTATGCAAAAAAAAGTCAAGTAAGGTAAAGCTTGTTTTATTTGATGATGCCTCAAGAGCATTGATCTTATCATCTGTTATTGGACGTCAAAGACATGGTCATTCTGACATATTACTTTGGAGGAAACCTGCTGCTGACACATAGGCTACTCTTTCCGATAAGCAGCAAGGCATCTGTATTTAGTCATTTGTCTGGGGGGGGGGGGGGGGGGGTCTTTTAATGGTAAAAATAACACCAGTAACATCGGTTAGCATTTTAGGGCGATTCATATCGGTCCTGTTCCATAGTGTTAGTGACCACTGACCATCACGTCCCTGCAGTGCCGCTGGAGTTCCTCTATCAATATGAATATTTAGATTTACAATGAATTTGAAGGTATTGACTATTGTATTATAGATCACGAACAGAAGTATTATCAAATTGACCTAAAAAAATCAGATTAGATCTATTAGTAAACTGGCAATAGCGGATCGGGGGGGGGGGGTTAGAAAAATAATTTTGAGCAACGTGGAAAAAAGATGTAGGAAGGCTATGTGTGACTTTTAGAATGCATTTGATCTCAATTGAACATATATCAATGGAAAGGGCTTGAATGGAACTTAAACATGGTGGCCATATAATCTTTCTAAAGAAAATATCAAAGCAAGTTATGTCAATTTGGACTCAGGAAAATCTGTTTCCTTTCGGCCCCTTTGTTCTATTGTAAAACTGCTAAAAGCGGTGACTCAAAATCAAGCAAGCAGGGGTAAGAACTTTGAGTGAACTCAGTGGGTGGGGTGGGAGACTTTGTTGACATCACCTACTGTGCACCCTCAAAATGCATCTGATCATCACCCAATCTTCATGAAAATTGGTAAATAGATAGAAAACAGTTATGGGTCTTTTCATGGTAAATGGGGCCAATGTGTGACATGAGGGTTACGAATTAATATTGCGTATTTCCCATTTCTTTTCTGCTGAGTAGTCAACTCTTGTCCATGGATATATGTACTAGTAATGTGAAGGAAAAGATAGCTTAGGTTACCATCTTATCAGAATAATTCAAATTAATTGAGTAGCCAGCCTGAAGTGTGGATATAACATGATTTATTAATAACAATTATTTCAGAAAATGTATTGTCTATTGCATGAAACAATTAATTGTTATGTTGTGACACCCTAAGTATACAGCTACACTATAAAAATATATGTACAGGAAAGTTATATTCTTCCCAATTTTGAGTTGTGGACATAACACAATAGGAGGGGACACCAAAAAACATAGGGGACTTCCAACTTCAATTTATTTCACACAGCTTACTAGAAAATGATATTATTAGTCATGGTAGGCCTGGCCCTATGGCTATAGTAATTTAAAAAATGAATATGCTCAAATAATCAATATTTCGGCGGGAGCGAAAGTCGGGTAAACACCACAATGCGCACATACCTAAAAGCAGATAAACGATTCACCTCAACCTAATCTAAATACGGGCGAAAATTGCTTCATGAATTATGGTATAAAAAAATGTAAATCTAGTTTGAGCAATGATTTGACAATGATTTTATTTTTACTCTGTTGACCTCTCACTGGGTATGAGAGCAACATCATGTAGTGTAAATCAAAGTGACTCAAAATAGCATGTTCATGCAAGTAATGTTCAATAATTAGTTTTATACATATACATATTGTAGTAGTCTGTACATGAGCTCCACTACCACGTGGTGGCGGCAGACACTACGCTGCACGCCTACGCAGTTACACTGAACTGTGCTAGGTGGCGGCACGCTAGCCACTGGGCAGGGCCCCAACTGGGCTGCCCTCTACTGCGTATGGCTAGCACACCCCCCACCCAATAGAGGCGATGTGGGACCTAGCGAGTTAGGGGGCGGGTCACTTGACTGTTGGCACCATGGAGACCAGATAGGTTTTGTAATAAACCGTACTGTCACTAAATCTTGGCATTCTTTCGTGAGTGCATGGCAGAGTGAAAGACCTTGGAAGAGTGTACATCGTGGACTACCACATTGGTGCCGTGAGGAGGCCTCCCCTTCTGCGTAAGAGGTGAGTGATGGACCTGTTCCAGGTCTTTATTGCTTAAATTCTCTTCATAAATTAGTATGGACGGGATGTCAACAGCCCATCTGCATAGTGGGCGTGCACACCAAATTGATGGTGGTGGGTGTCCTGTCGCAGGAGGGCCGTCAGTGAGTGTGAACGCTTCTGTGGTGCTTTAGCCGCATCGCCCTCTTCCCAAACCTGGTGTGGTGAATATAGGTGACAATTCTATTCCCAGTGCAGGTGCTGGCATCATAGGGGAGGGCCGTGAGGTGTTAATTGGTTGGGGGGGGGGGGGGGTGACTACCCCCGTGCCGGCAACTCTGGTCACGCCCATGGGCGCTGTAGGCATCGATAAGTCTGAAAGCTATTGGACACAAGTTAGGTCAACTGAGTAGTGGTCCTCCACCAGGTTTCACCTCTGTCATTACACCGCAGGCGGGTCTGGATGGGGCACTTGACTCACAGTTGGGTGCTTGTTCAATAGTCAAAGGCATTACCGCGGTAAAAGGTGTAGCATTGGACGGGGCGCGTAATGTTCTCTCGGGTGATATAAACACTGGGGAGGGCGTACTGATGATATACGGTCTCTTGTCGATCAGCAATGGTTTGGGGGCAGGTGTACTTAAGGGTAGCAGTACTACTGCGTGTCGCGATGATTTCAGTCTGGGCGTACGCAGTAGATCTGCATTGGAGGCGCCGCTGGAGTATTCGCTGTGGGGGAGTTTGGCATTCCGTTCTGCAGGGACGGGGTTCGGGCAGTAAAATCCATTTTCAACCACTTATGTGAAGATCTCACCGGCTTTGGAGACAGGGCCCATGGGCGATGACTCATTAACATCACCATTAGGGGATGATTTGTCTATAGGTCATACGTTTTCGGGGTTGCAGTCAGAGGTAGAGCTTCATGAAGCGATGCACATCCGCTGCCTGTGAACCTGGAAGCGGGTCCAGTTTGACCGGATGGTGTGGGAACGAAGGGGGTTGGATGAATTAAGAGTCTCCAACGCGGCCTCGTTTTCGCGCAATTTAGAAGATCTGAACATGCTTCCGCACATTTCGGCTGAGGAAGTGAAATCAAACTGTCTGTTGATCGAAGAGCAGCAATCTGCTTGGGCCAGACAGTCTGAGGAATTTTCCATGCAGGATGCGCTGAGTATTTAGAAGCGAGAAGAGAACCTAAGATGTGAACAGGTGGTGTCTGCCAAAAGGTGTAACATAGATTCTGCTTTGGGCGCTCTTGCTGATGAGCGTGCAGCCTTTCAGGCTGAGAAAGCAGCGTTTATGCGTAGTTTGGGGCTTGGTGAGAATTGTGCTCGGGATACTGAAGCAACGTGGTTGAAGAACATGAAATCACAGTATCCGGCACATGGTGCGCACTCCGCTTCTTTGGATTGATTACCGAATCTGCAGTCGACAGCCCAGGGGGAGGGCGGCAGTAGATACGAGCATCCAATATATCAATATATATCATGTCTTAACTAACCAAGGGTTTTTTTCATGGTTTTTTGTTGGTTTGTATGGCTGCCTCCAACTTGCCACCACTACATATTCCAAAACACAAACCGTTAGTAACCACTATTTAAGCCATTCAGGTGAAAAAGTATAACAAACACCCATATGTGTTCATAAGAGTCAGATAGCAGACACCTGTTTAAAGTTACATGTAGTTTCACAAAATAGAAACATCACACTATTTGATAATAGTACATCCACAAGCTTGCACAATTCCTGGAAACATTTAAAATGGCACAGACTAACAACAACAAAAAGAGCAAAACAAAATATACTTTGGCATAAAAATAGAGGCGTTGGTCAATGCATGTTTTACTGATAATAACAAAAAAACAAGACAGAGATATACTTCAGCTGGTACTTTGGCATAAAAATAGGGGGGATTGGTCAATGCATGTTTCACTGATAATACTAGACAGTGTAGTAAAGACAAGCTAAATGAATACTATACAGGAGTCTGTGTTTTTAGATATAAACAAATTATATAAGAATATATAGACTAGAACAAGGCCATTATTTCTTTTACACATTTAGCAAGGTTGGGCAATTGTTTTGGGTTTTTACTGTTAAACAAATATGACATTTTTAGATCATTTGATGTTGTGTATTAGTACCTTTTTACATATTTGGTTCTTGGTTGGTTCAGTGCTGGACAGATCATAGCATATTGAAATTAATCCCCAACTTATTTCACAATTCATTGAGCGATAAGAAAGGAATCAGACATGCAAGTGATAAATAAACCCGACAAATATAGATTAAGTTGAAGGTATATGTGTACTTGTGAAAGTGTGCAACCATAAAATATAATAACATGTGGTGGCAGCCATCTAGGAATTAGCAATTTACTATGCCACCTATGGAACTAAAATTAAGATTTACATGAATATTTTTACTCTTTAAATATGTTGCTATGACATATTTAAGTTAAGCTACTCTATGATAGCCTAGATCACCGTTCCGACTGCGCATGCGCTGAAAACGTCGTTGGCAGCAAAGCAAATGTGTATGGCCATTGAGTTTGCCGATACCCGTAGGGAAAAACTTAGATTTTATTCAAAATTAATAGAAATACATAACAATTTGGCATAAAGACGTATGCACACATGCAATATAATGATCTCATGAATATAACTAAGACAAAACTAGCCATAGTTAAACATTTTGAGCTTAGAAACATACAATTCCACACAAAACAATCAGTCACTATAACTAGTTTAAGGCTGATACCCACATCACTATTAAAATGCCAAATGTGTCAACATACACTTGTTTCAGAGAAAATATAACCAATATCTGATTAACCCTACTCATTTTTTAGTTCTACAAATGTCATTAACCATAGGATATAAATAAAAACATGAATAAAATAAGTAAAACTGACTCTGGCTTTGGGTGTAACACTAGTGTGAGTGCCCAGATTTGTCTAAATCCAAATGCACATGGCATAAGAATTAAGATGTAAATGCAATGCTGGATAAAAGATTAATATCATAATTTATTATATATATATTTTTTAGTTGGTATTGTATGTATCAAACAAGAGCGGAGATGATCTGAAACTAGCACATTTCATAGCTGCGCCCAGTGTATTAGCATGTGCTTCTCAGGGGTTTGTTTTTCTTCCACGCATCCTACAATGCACCGCCCCGTTGGAATGGCGATGTAGTCTATTATAATGGCAACAGCTTAGACAGAATCTTATATTTAAACAACGTTCAAAGTACCCCTGGTTGACGGTAGATGTAAATCTAGCTCTATCGATAATAAGGGAAGCGAACATGCCACTAACAAATAAACCCAACAAATATTAATTAAGTTGAAGGTATACTGACATATTTATTTGGAGGAAACCTGCTGCTGCCACATAGGCTACTTACTCTCTCCTATAAGCAGCAAGGGGTCTTTTATATGCACTTTCCCACAGACAGGAGTGAACCACTGGTTGGATCGGAAAATAGCCCAAACTGCAAATATGTCCATTGAGCAGGATCGATCGGATGACGCACACCATCACAAGTGGACGCTCTACTGCCTGCGCTACATCCCGCTCCCCTGTGTATATGCTGTGTATATGTAAGTATATATATATATCATAATGTGCATATATATGTATGTGCATGTGTATATGCATATATATGTCAATATGCATACGTGTGTATATGTATGTGCATGTGTATAGTATAGTTATACGAGTCTTACCTTGGTACAGATGATGGATAACTGTTGTTTTACCGAGGTATAAGCCTCGGATAGATGTGGGCTAGGGAGAGGTAAGCACGTCCGGTACCAGCAATCTTAACCTACTTATTGAGGATAAAAATGACTTTCAAACAATGGATACTATTACTTTACCGAAAAGGTACACCAACGGAATAGATGTGGCAGGGTGTGGCGGGAGGGCCCTAGCCCACATCTATCCGAGGCTTATACCTCGGTAAAACAACAGTTATCCATCATCTGTACCAAGGTAAGACTCGTATAACTATACTATTTTACCTCGGTAAACAGCCTCAGGCTAGCCTCAGGCTAGGGAGACCTTTACATAATTCATTTTTATCCTTAATATCATTCTTTCTTATTATTATAACATTCTAAATTTTTGTTCTCACCTATTCTTGTTAGTTGGCGAGAAGACGCTTTGCAACGCCGGTAGGCTTTTCTAGTCGTTTATTATAATGTTTTGCAAACGACTTAGCCGTCTTCCAGCCTGCATGCGCTAGTATTCTTTTCACAGAAATACCAAGCACCCGTGCCTTGGAGACCATGGCTCCTCTAGTTGAGTGGGAAGAGTATTTACTCGTATCCACTCCAGCCAATTTCAACACCGTAATTGTCCATCTGGCAAGTGTGTCTCGTGAAATCGCCTTATGTGGCTTTATAAAGCTCACTAATAGTTGTTGTGATGCACGTAAATCCTTTGTCTTGTATATATAAGCCCGTATGGCCGACACAACACATAATTTCCGATCATTCGGAAAACAGTCTAAGTGAACCGTTGATAAAGGGTCACCTAACGTGTTCGATTTGAGCAATTTTTCTAAATCAAACGTAGCTTGTTGCTTGTCTATTTCTAATCCAGTTAAGGATAAAGCAACAATCGTCTGTCCTCTGTGTCCGGTTACTAACAATAACAGGACCGCGACCTTAAAACCTAACTGTTTTATATCTAACCACGAGTTGTGAGGCCAAGCCTGAAACAACTTAAATACTATAGAAACATCCCAAAACCGACTATACTTTGGTTTTGGAGGATTCCTTTGATAAATTGAACGAAGTAAATAACAAATAACATAATGTTTTCCAACTGTTTCGCCATCAATTCTAGGTAATATAATTGATAACGCACACCTCGCCGCATTAATCGATCCAAAGGAAAGTCCTTCATCCTCTAGAGAACGAAGAAACCGAGCTACTTGTGAAATCTTTGGATTTGTTGGCTTAACTTTCATTAACAAACAATGTACACCCCATTTCTTTAAATAGGTTGTATACATTTTGACAGTTCCTGGCCTCCAGGCATCCGATACTATCCTATCCTCAGTAATTCTGTCCAATCCAAATTGCTGTAGCTGCTTCCTTAGAAAAGGAATGCCAATAGGGGCGTCGTTGACACGTCGCCGTGAACCACTAGCGGTCCGTGGTGCGTCAGATTCCCGAGTTTTCTTGGGAATCGTATACGATCTTTTGCCAGTTGTGAAACTGCTGGCAGCCAAGGTTGCGTGTCCCAATCGGGCACCACCAGTATCGCATGTGTCCCTTCCAAGCCGATTTTTCTCACTACTCGGCTGATAATGCTAAATGGTGGGAAAATATAAAAATAATTATTTTCCCAGGTAATTTTCCAAGCATCCGGTTCAGGATGCCAAGAAACATAACAGGGTAACTTGTTATTATTTCGTGATGCAAATAAGTCAACTTCAGGTGTACCCCATTTTTCACAAACGAAGTTAAACAAAGGTGTAGAGAGAGACCACTCTAAATGGTCATGGAAATTTCTACTTTTATAATCTGCAAGTGTATTTTGTGACCCTGGAATATGCGCTACAGTCAGCCAGACTTGTTGAGCCTGTGCCCAGTTCCAAATCAGTTTAGATAACTGATTGCAAGACTTTGATTTGGTTCCACCCATGTTACGAATATATGCCATGGCAGTAGTATTATCAGTTAGTATTCTAACCTGTGATTTATTTATCTTTACTAAACTACGTAAGCCCAGATAAATAGCACGCAATTCTAGTGCATTAATATAGTCTGATTTTTCATCATCAAGCCATCTACCTCCTGTTGTGACCCCATCTCGATGAGCTCCCCAACCTTCTAACGAAGCATCAGTAGTAATTACTGTATTAGGTTCCGCCATGCGGATTGGATTTGGTGAACTTGCTATATGTTGCATCCACCATCCAATATCCTGTAACCCTTCTTGCGAAATAAACATCTTTCGCTCAAAATTGCCTTTAGTTCGTGTTAACGCTAAATTTTTATCTATTTCTAGCGACTTAATATGGGCCTTCCCATATAACACAGCAGGTGCATATGAGGTCATTATGCCAATAAGAACAGCAACCTGTCTAATTTTTGGCTTTGATAACTTAATAAGCTGAGTCGCTGTAGTCATAAACTTAATTAGTTTTTGTTCTGTTATCGACACTGTAAGGGACTGTGTATCCAGAATAAACCCTAAACATTTGAGTTGTTTTGTTGGTTTAAACACTGACTTTTGTTGATGTACATAAAACCCCAATTTAGTGAGTAATGCACATAAATCCAAAACTGCATTCACACAACCAATTTGTGTTGATGCTATAATAAAAGAATCATCTATGTATGGAAACATTATGTGACCCTTCCTCGCCATTACCGAGAAAACAGGTTTAAGCAATTTAGTAAATAAACGTGGCGCACAAGCTAAGCCATTCGGCATGCAGGTAAACTCATAGAGTTGGTTATCCCAAATAAATCGAAGAAATTTTCGGTATTGTTCCATTATGGGAAGCGTATAATATGCATCCTGTAAATCAACACTAGCCATCCACGCATCTGGTGTAATCAGATCTCGTGCCGTATCTAGAGAGAACATTTTAAAATGTCGATATTCCACCCTTTTATTAAGGATTGTTAAATCCAGGATCATTCGAACATCACCATTAGGCTTCGGTCTCGAGAAAATGTTTGAAATAAACTGTCCTGAACAGTGTGTCACTTTTTGTATAATTCCTTTCTCAAAGAATTTATGTACCTGTTTAGTTAGTGCGTCTCGTTCAACTGGTTGAATGTTATATGGAAAAGGTATTATACTTTGTACAGGAATTTGTGTAAAGGGAATTTGAACACCCCTAACTATTTCTATAATTTCTTGGTCACTAGTAATTTTGTGCCACTCAGAAATATGATTACTAATATTACCAGCCACAAAGTTGCTTACAGTTTGTGTGTTTTTAGAGGCTGCAGGGACTTGTAAAGTTTGTGTTTGGACCTCTACTTGGACCCGCCCCTGGGGAAAGGTCTCGACGAGTTGAACCCTCGACCTATTGGCCGTGCGGTGTTGTCGGTCCAGCCTGGGCGAGCGCCCCGGCCCCGAAACCCTTGACCGAAGTTTGAACTCGGTCTGGTTCCTCTGGTGAACCGTCGTGGACGAAAATCCCCTCGTGACTTTTTGAAACGAGGAACTTCCTGTTTCTTCTTGCCATCCATGTTTTTGCCACTCTTGGCTGCAGTCTCTACCTCTTTATAGAGGTATTGTAGTTGACCGCCAAACATCTTGGTATTATCTAAAGGTTTCCCTTTAATCGGCTCTGGAGCAAGATAGAGCGTAAACTCCTTCCCCTCATTATCGGTAACCTTCTTAGAGCGAGCCACTTCTTTGCCAGCATCTGTGCAAACTGACTTGAAGACATTTTCATATCTTCGAAACGACAGGTAATTACCTGCCGCCGCTAGCACTGCAATGCCTTTGTCCATTGTCTTAGCCAAAGACGAGAACTTATTTTCACTCTGCATCCTATTAGCCACAGGAACAATAGCTGTTAGGGTAGCCAACACTGCCTTATGCACTGTGTGCAACACATCCTCAAACTTCTTACGGTCATCCGTCATATTGACATCCCGATCCATTTCTTTAATGATGGAGTTGGGAACACCCTTTATGCCTGTTAACTCATCTCCTAACTTGGAGATAACCTCCGCCGGTTTGAACGTGCGAAAATGACCATTCACGGTCTCGCGCATAAGCGTAGTGGTTTTAACCCGCTTAGCCTTTGGCTTCTCCACCTTCTTAGCCACTTTAGTGCCAATGTCCGCATAGACCCCTTCATATACGGTGTCTGAGTCTGATTCCGTAGAAGTAGACTCAGTGGACGACTCAGAAGAAGAATATTTCCTTTTCCTCTTCTTCTTTTTGGACTTAGTCTTCCGCTTTTTGCGCAAACCAGACTCTGCCCGCTCCTTGGTGAATTCATCACCCGAAGAAATCACCTGTTTCTTCTTCTTCCTCCGTTTAGGAGAAGGAGGAGGAGGAGCCTTAAGCTCCACCGCCGAGTCTGTGTCCAAGAAATCCTCAAATGAATCCTCTTGGACACTCGGCCTACGCCGCTTCCGAGACACAGGCGATTTGGCAGTCAAGATGTGGCTTTCCAATCTTGCAAAGCGAGCCTCCCAATCTGGAGGCGCAGGCACATCAGGCACTGCGTCCTCGTCCGGGTCGGAGAGGATATGCGCCCGGGGCTGTGTCGACGGCCCTGCCGACAACACGGGTGAGGAGTCGTACTCCTCGTCCACTCCACTCGGAACACGCCCCTCGGCTGCTGCTGCACCGCGCTTACTCCGCTTCGTGGCCATCGGGAACTGAAACAAACATTTTTGATCAGTCCCGGTATATATATATGTCACAATATGGTTGTTTCAAACTCATTTGGACATCTATTGGTGTTAAAGAACGTGTTTATACCGTTATAACACAGGCGTAATAAGCTAAATTTGTGCGTGGGTTGTGGGTCAAGCCCAAACCTTACGCGGGGTCGGGACCAGTGTATCGGCCCGCCCATCCCTCTGTTCCGCACACTTCTCCCACCTGTGACTACTACGTCAACAAGTTGGAGAAAATGCTACGAAACTCGGAGAAACGCCTGAAAAAGTTTTGTCTAGGGGAGTCTATAAAAGAAACCCAGGAGCATCTCCAACATTACTCTCTATTAGAGTACGAGAGAATTTCCACATGAGATAGGGCGAAACCCACATCTCTACCCATAGTCACACGGTGACCCGGGTGTTGACATAACCGCTAATGACCGGTTTGGTTCCTTCGCGAAACCCACTCGAGTGTTCTATCCTTGGTTGTTTATAACCAAATAACTCGTCCAAATTGGACCAACGAAAGTCTAAACTTTCCATATTGATGCTCTAATGCATCATAATTAAGCTAACCACAGTTTTTATTATACTTACTGCGTATTTGCTTGTATGTAGACTAATTTTGCCGGAGCAACCCAACGACACGTTATCCAGTCGTGAGTTGTATATGCTAATTGCTGGTACCGGACGTGCTTACCTCTCTCCCTAGCCTGAGGCTAGCCTGAGGCTGTTTACCGAGGTAAAATATATATACATGTACACACGTACGTGTATATGTGTTCTGCGGGGTGGCTTGAGAAACATAATGCCTAGAGTCTGACTCGAACCCATATCTCTGCCATTCCAGGACGAGCATCCTAACCAATATACCCCTTTCAATGTTTATAAACATTGTGTATGAGAGCGCACCTTGGCTGCAGAACGAATGCACACTGCCATTGAATTTGCCGGTATGCGCAGTGCAAAAAGTATATTTTATTTTAAAATAATAGAAATACAGAACCCTAATGTTATAAATTTAATATAATCTGTTCGTTTAATGTGTTTTCTATAGGTGATGCAATCAGTTTGTTTCTAGGTGGTGTGGTTTTAGAGATATTTCACTTTTTCTGTATGAAGATTGCTCACGGCCATTGACAATGCATTGAGTTTGCCGATACGCGCAGTGCAACATGTTGATTTTATTCAAAATTAATATTTGGTTTGTTTGTTGTTTTACGTCCAAGCAACATCTAAGGTCATATCAGGACGGGTACCGACTTGTGACAGTACGCACTCATGGCAATTTTATAGTACTGCCCCACTGGGAAATCAGGCCGCTGGCACCATGACCCGATATCCCACTCAGTCACATTACCCTGACCCTGAGCTAACTAGCCCTTGCCCTATCCTAATAATGCCGAGCACCAGGCTAGGAAGAGACAAGTATCAATTTTTAAGTCATTGGTTTGACTCGACCGGGAACCGAACTCGCGAACTCCCGATCTTCCGCCCGCGAGGCCTGTGCTCTACCGATTCGGCCACCGCGCCCGGTCACAAAATGAATAGAAATGCAGAACCCTGACCTTCTAAATTTAATATAATCTCTTCTTTGAATATGTTTTCTATATGTGTTCCAATCGGTTTGTGTCTCGGTGGTGTGGTTTTAGAGATATTTCACCTTTTCTCTATGAAGATTGCTCAATGTCTATGAGTCATAGCCATTGAGTTTGCAGTGTGACAGTGTATGGTCCTGCAGTCCTGCAGCCAAGCAGCGCGCGCACTGACCTAAATACATGTGCTACGTCATATGAAATAGGTTTATATCTCAGCTCCCTTCTGCAATTAAACAACACCTGTACAATCAAACAGCACCCTGTACGTCATTTCACTGGGGGAGGTGAGTCTCCATCAGTACTTAGTGCCGTGCCCCCCCCCCCCCCTTTCCCGCCATAGGACCTGAAACTATAGATTTATTGATTGTTGGAGTTTTACATCCTGGCAACATCTAAGGTTATATCAGGACGGGTATCGACTTGTGACAAAGCACACTCTTGGTGACTTTTTAGTGCTGCCCCATTGGGGGACCGGGCCACCAGCACCGTGACCTGATATCCCACTCAGTCATATTATCCTGACACTGAGCCAACCAGTCCTTGCCCTACCCTAATAATGCCGAGAACCTGGGTAGAAAGCGACAAGTATACATTTTAAAATCATTGGTTTGATTCGACCAGGATTCAAACCTCACGATCTACCAAAATGGGAGACGGACGCTCGGCCATGCCGTCTGGTTAGGACCTGAAACATGGCTGGTTGGAGACTAAGACTGAAGGGAATACCAAGGCAATTGAATAGAACCTGTTACTGCAGAAGCCTATGGGGGGTCAGAGTTTTGGCGTGCTTGCCAACATTAATTTTGCATGGTTCCACTTCAAATATCTCAAAAGTTAGCCACTTAAAATAAAAGTTACTTCAAGCTAAAGTAAGGTACATAATAACGATCAACCTAATGTATTTATTTCAGAAACTCAAAACCATCGGACTATGCAACTTTAAAGTGGCATAATATACTATACTTGTATTATCGCGAGAAGTAATCGAATGCAAAATAAAAGCCGCGTTTCTGATGACGTGATGCCACACATGTGTACACCACACCATGTTCACCGGTTTACTAACAACACATCATTCCATTCCCACATTTTGGTCCCTCCCTTCCACCCCCTTTTTAATCAAAACAAATTATACAAACACCCATCGTTCCTCATCAGAAAAAGCTTGTTTGTTTGGGTTTTACATCCTAGCAACAGCTATGGTCATATCAGGTCAGGTACTGACTTGTGACAGTGCACACTCATGGTGGTTTTACAGTGCTGCCCCAGTGCCGCCAGCACAAGATCCCAATTGGTCACATTATCCCAATATTAAGCTAAAGGTTCTTTCCTTATCATAGTTATGGCGAGTGCCAGTATCAATTATGATGGTAATCAGGCCACGAGGGGAATCGGCTACTGGATGTCGTATCGGTTGAGCTCCCATCACTTTTTGGACGAGCTATTGCGAGAGCGGGATGTCATACGAGCCGGAGCGCGGTGAGAGACGGAGACCGCCTCTGAAGATGACGGGGCTGACCGGGGCCACACACCAGCGGGGGGTGACTTGGATGCCGATACCTCAGCTTCTAGCGTGGACAGTATCTCACTGTACTGGAGGTTAGGACAATTTCACGACTTGAGCACAGCTAATTGTCCTGGTAAGTATCACACTTTGTGCTACAGCCCTCAGGCGGGGCCTATGGGCCACACATACCTCCGTGTTGTGCGCAGTGGGGGGCTTGCCCCTCACTGAAGGACGTTACCACGGCACAGCTGGATGGACGCTACGGCAGGCAACAAGACGAGTTCCGGCGGATCCACTGGATCCATATCGGCTAGCCTTATGGCAAGGGGGGATAGCAGGACTATCCTTGGGTTTACGAGGATTGCATAGGGGCTTAAGGATGGTAGTGGCGGCTTATCTAACACTTTCAGCCCGCCCCCGGGTCCCACGTTTGGGAATCAAGGGATGGGGCCGAACTATGTGCCAACACCAATAGCCGAGTTGGAACGGCGAGAGGCCAGAAAGCTGGAGCTGGAGGCGGAAATCAGTGACAGGCGGGCCGGATACTCTATTAACGGGTCCCAAGGGCCCTCCCCGCCAATGCCAGTGGGGGGAGGGGCGCTACCCAGTGGGCCCGAACCGGCACAGAGACCACGCCCCTCCGCATTCAGCCCACCGCTCCAGGTCACGCCGATAACAACAACACCAGCGGCGGCGCAATAGACGACAAGGCGGCCAGCGATGGAGATGCCCACACCAACCCCCATAGCAACTGTGACAACGGCAACAACAACAGTGACGAACGACTCATTTCTAGAGCAGTTCATACCAGCCGGGGAAAAAAACACTTGACGTGGAATGTGGGGAACTGGCTGGAAATACAGCCAAACTCATCAACGCAACACTGCCGAGGCCATCAAATGCGAACGCCCTACATAAAACCCGCATGAACATTGAGATCGAAGCCACGTTACATCAGAAAGTGAAAGACAATGACCTGTCAGTGAGTCAGGCACACCAGAAACAGACATGTTTGCGTCAAGAGAGAATCATAAATAAAACAGTACATCTCAAGGGAATATGACAGACAGGGAAGGGCAACAGATGCCGTTGCTGAACTGGAAAGGAGTTAATGGTTATTTCTTTCCCCCTTTCAGCTGCCTGTCCAGAGTGCTCAACAAAATACTGAAAGACGAACCGACAGGACTACTGGTCATGCCAGAGTGGCCGACACAACCGTGGTATCTACTGTTACACAGCCTAAGGGGTTACGAGACCCTCCCAAGATACCGGTGAGACAGGGGATGCTCACACTCCCGAGGAACGGGAGGAAACAATTCCCATTGGTGGACAACATGCAGCTCAGGGTGACACGACTCTGAAAGGTATGTTTGAAGGCATGGACACATCCCCTCACGGCCTCATGGGCTACAACAACTCAGAAACAGTATACAACAGTGTTGAGAAGGTGGATGGGCCACTGCAGAGAAAAAGGAATGCCAGAAGTCCCTCACTTCAGGAGGGGATAGATTACCTTCAGACACTCTTTGCAGGAGGCGTGGCCAGAAACTCAATAAATATGGTATGGTCAATGCTATCAACATTCATAACAGTAGGCGGGAAGCCCTTTGGGAAACACCCGCTGGTCATCAGATTGCTTAAAGGTATCGGGAATCCGAAGCCCGCCAAACCCAAATACACGACAATCTGGGACCCAAAAGCACTGCTGAACCATCTCCAAAAATGGGGACCATTGGAGTCACTGCAGCAATATAGAAAGGCACTGATAAATCGGCCCAATCTTTGGTTGAAGATTAATCTTCAGGTGGGAGGGTTGTAGAAGCTGAGGATGACTTTACAATCAATCAAACGATGAGTTGTTGGGGCGGCCCCGAATCTCTCCAGTCCGGCGGTAACAGAGCACTCGTATCCAGTAACAGCAGCAAGGGTTCAGGAGGAAGGGATGGGTAAAGGCGGGTTCAGCAGGTTCCAGCAACAAGAACAAAGCGAGAGAGCGATAAGGTACAGGGCCCCACCCTTAGAGCAAACAAATCCCTTGATCAGGCAGAGAAGTATGCCCGGGAGAAACAAAAAAGGGTACAATATACGAAAGAGAAATGAGGAGAGTTGAGTCAAAGGGCCGTGTCTCTTTGCTCCATGGTGACAAGCTGGCGAGCCAGAGACATGGACGGAGTAAGAGTAGAAAGTGAAATGCTGGTGGGCTCCCCCTCCTCTTTTCAGACATAATCAAGGAGGAGCAAGGCCAGCAGAGAGGATATAGAGAGAGGTGTGGACGAAGTCCGGCCCGGATAGCAAGTGACCAAAATGTGGGAATGGAATGCTGTGTTGTATTGGCAGGTTGTTGGTAAACCAGTCCTGATATGACCGTAGATGTTGCCAGGACATTAAACTCCAACAACCAATCAACCAACCTACATGTTCATGGACAACGGTCGGCGAATTGTTGACGACGGGGTGTCGGATAACGCCCAACACGTTGATGGAAAACGGTCGGTGAATCGGTGACGCCGGGGTGCCAGAACACGCCCAACATGTTGGTGGAAAACGGTCGGTGAATTGCTGACGCCGGTGTGCCGGAACAGGCCCGCAGTGCATCAGGTGACTGTCGGGATTCAGACGGGCCGACACAACCTGCATATCAGCATAACAAATGCAGCTGTCACCTCCCACACGCGCCACACAACACGGGGCCAGAATGGTAAAGTTGCACAGTCCCACCAAAGTGGTTGGTGTGTGTGTGGGGGGGGGGGGGGGGGGGGAGGTTGTGAATATATATACATCATGAGAATATTTTTGACAACAATTTCACTAATAATCTACATTACTGTTACTAGTAACATGAGTAATTCGTGACCTGGAGACGGCGCTAGTGTACCAGGATAAATTACGCCGCTGGTTAAACAGACCTCTTAAGCTGGGACAGTGGGCCCCTGGTTGTTCAAGCTATGGGAGAAGTGACTAGGTGCCAGGATAGCCTAGCTACGTTGCCAAGGTAGCTTTTGATTACTGGGTAGGCGCGTCTGCGCGCCTTGGAAACAGAACGTTCTGACACACTTTTTCAAGGCTAGTCAAGGAAGGTTCGTCTTGGAGTACGGTCCTACCTGCATTGCTATGTCTACGCTCAGGAACCTCTGCCCTTAGTTTTTGCTACTGGTGTTTTTACTAGCCCAAGTTGTGCCTGCTGATGGCCCTTGCTCCCAGCTCTCATTGTGGTTACGTGTGACTGGCTGGATTCTTTAGGATTGGGAATCGGGAGGATTACGACTGTCAAGTTCACAGTGGTTCAGTACTCTCAGCGTCTGGCTGTGGAAGTTGGAGCGTCCCTGCGCGCTTCCGAGTTCTACTAGCTAGCTGGAGCCAGGCTCTCACCCAGTTCAATTGTGGATTACGCGTGGATGTGTGGTCTTTTTAATACGCCTGGACTAAAGAATTCTGCAAGTGTCAAGTACGGTGAGACAACACTCTCGGCTTCTGCCCTGTGGAAGTTTAGGTGCCCAGGCACCGCAGCTCTCTCAGCATAGGTCAAGGCAGCCAGCGCAACTCTCGCGGTCTCTCGCTTACAGTGACGGGGGGACCGTCCGGAACAAGCTGCAGAGTCTTCAGTGGCTGGTTGGGTTGTAGCCGTGGCTGGTTGAGTCGCCTCAAGAACTAACCTGGTCCCCTTGCCTACTGCAGGATCGCAGCAGCTCTCTCAGCGTACATCGAGACAGTTCTGTTGCCCCTTGTTGACGTATGCTACTGGTGTTCTAGTTTTTTGTACAGTTGATGTGGAGTACGTGTGCTGTGGAGTACGTGTGATGGAATCTTGGGCTCTGCGTACCGGTTGTGAGGGTTCAGAGTTCTATCTGTGGATTACGTTTGCCTAAGTCGGGCCTTGAAGCTGCGCGTACCAGGATTTTCGGTGGTACAGCCTGCTCTGCGCTCCAATTGTGGGGTATAGGGCTATAGCAAGAAGTTGCTAGTCGATTATCAGGATCCTGCCGGTGTCTCTTCTAAAGGAACTTGGAGTACGTTGTGTGGAGTACATGTGCTGCTAGAGTCGCACCTTGAGTGGAGTAAGTGCCCTAGCAGTGGAGTCCGCGACTGCCTTGAGTCGGGTGAGTTTTTCTGTACCCTGTGACCTAGTTTTTTGTGAAGTACGTGCAGTGACCTGGTTCGTGGAGTACGTGCAGCTACCTGGATGGGTAGTGTCCTTAGAGGCAAGAGTTCATTGTGCCCCTTCTCCTAGTACGCTCTGAGTCGGGTGAGTTTCTTGTACGGTTGCTGTGGAGTACGTGTGCTGTGGAGTACGTTGCTGGGAACTGGGCTCTGTGTAACGGACTACGGTTTAAGTGTAACGGACATACGGCTGTTGTCTACCGCTCTATCAGGTGTTCATAACTTGAAGTACGGTTGGATGGATTAAGTGTGTGGAGTGGATTCCGTGTGGAACTCGTCTTGGACCTAAGTGTCTAGCTACAGTGTCGTAACTCTTATCTGAGAACCCTGTACTGACTGGCCCTTCGCTGTCTAGCAAACCTATACGACAGCTCCCGCGGCTTCACCAGGTCTCTCTGCTGGTGGCAGTGATTCATTATGCCTCTGCATCGCTCTACGCGGAAAAGGAGGGTCTCGGAGATGGAGGCGTCATCAAGCTCCCTCCTCTCAGGCCAGGCTTCGGGATTGTCTCCTGTAGCCGGCCCTAGCTCCCTGCCTGATGAGATAGTGGATACCGACACAGTTACTACAAACCCCGACACTGTGACGGTGGATTTCCTGCAGAGGGAGCTTAAAAAACACTGGGAAGCCAACACGAAAGTGTTGGTTGAGCAACTAGAGAGCATCAAGGTGTCCTTGTGTGCTGGGAAGTCTACTTCGTCGCGCGATGTGGGTACTGAGTCGCAAGTGCCGCAGTCTCCCCCTAGGAGGAAAAAGAGATGTGTGAGTCATACGTCGTCGCCCGTGGTGGAACAAGCTTCAGACCCGGACTCCGAGTCGCCAACTGGCTGCTCAAGAGGTACCCAAAGGAGGGAAAGAACGTCTTCATCGTCGCGACGTCGGCGGCGTCGGCGGCGCAAGCTTCAACGTGTGGCGCGGGGTGACTCTGACTCTGATGCTTCGGCGTCAGACCTTTCCTCAGCCTCCTCTTCGGATGACTTCCGTCGACTACTAAGACACAGAGGTCGACGCGAAAAGCCTAAGCGGGGTAAGAAACGCCTGTTACCTCATCTGTTTGTAATTAGGGATGATGTGATGGGATCTGTACCACTGGGATCAGCCACGTGGTATGAATATATGTCGGCTATCAACCGGTTGCTGAATGTAGATAGTCTGCATTCAAGGTCCGTAAAGCATATCAGGCAACACATGGTGGATATCGCCGAAATGGCGGCTGTATGGGATTGGCACACTGTGCTTCTGTGGTCGGAAAAGGTGTTTTCAATGATTAGCGACGGCCGCTTAGAGGGGGGTTGGGAAGACAGGGCTACAATTAAGGACATACAACGTGACATTTTTGCGGTGGGGACTAGACTAATTGTAGGTAAAGATAAGAAGGCAGAAGGGGGCGCTAACGCGGGCTGGGTAGGGAGAGAGTTCAATGCAGTGGTAGATGGGGAACCTTGCCCTGGCTGGAACAAGGGTGACACTTGTGGATACTTCAAGTCGCACGGTGAGCTCCCTAACAAGTTTTGTCACTGTTGCAGTTGGTGCGCCAATCGGTTCCGAAAAATGAACTTTCACCGTGAAATAGACTGCTTTAGTAAACGTAGGGCACAGGATAGGGTGAGCAGTATTGAGAATCCTCCTTCCGCGTTGAAACCGGTTTTTACGGGGTAGGCCTCGCTGAGGCCACCCTTGACTCAAGCCCTAATGTAGTGAGCGTTAAAGTGCCGGTTGTGCTTCCCACCTACGATCGGCGAGCTTCTGTTAACAGGTGGCGGGGCTCGATATCCAATAACTTAGTAATTGTTCGCGATATTGCAGATTCCTCTGTGGAGTTGAGACCTGTTATTAATGGTGGGAGTACTGTTACGAGTTCTGGCTCAGCGTTAACTTACGGGGATGATAAAGAGATAGCGGGAACTGGGATGTTCAGTACAATAGGCCGGGTTATGGGCCAAGGGAACTACGTACCTGTAGCAAGTGTCAGTACAGACAATATGGCAGATGACCTAACAGAGGCTGATATGACTAGCTCTTTAGATCAGGTCTGTAGCATGAACTCAGTTAATGTTTGTTGCTCTCAATGCGACAGCCCTTCGTGTTTGTGCAATGAATCAAAAGGGGTACTAAGTGACCTAGTCACTTCCTGGGTTGGATCTTCTGAGTTACCTGCAATGTTGGTCCCCACCCTAGCTCGCGCGGGTGCCAGTAATTCTCCGTTGCCTGACGCGAGCCCTGTGACTGATGATGCTGTTTTAGTGGTAGATACTGAGGGTTCTGAGTTACTGCCGGTGGTGACACCTCGACGTATCATTTCACCCCTCCTTTTCAGGGACTCATTATTGTCGTTCTGGCCCGTGGTGAGCTCTGCTATACTAGAGACAGCAGGGGAGTATCTCAGTATTTATGGTGAAGTTAGGAAGTCAGGTTTGCCAAATTATCTAGGAGCCAGGATCCCAGTCCCCTCTCGTCTAGTTATACCCGTCTGGCGAGATAAAATGATTAATTACGACGACAAGGAGATTGTGGACTTTCTAGAATTCGGTTGGCCGGCCGATTATGTAGGCGAAAAGCCGCCGGTCTCGACATTCAGGAACCATAGGGAACAGGCGGGGAATGAGATATGGATTTCCAAATATATCAGTCGGGAGCTCCACGAAGGCGCATTACTGGGTCCGTATGTAGTTCCGCCCTTTACCCCCTGGTGTCAAGTTAGTCCCCTAATGACACGGCCCAAGAAAAATACAGTAGAGAGGAGGGTCATCGTCGATCTGAGCTTTCCCCGAGGGCGTAGCGTCAACTCAGGGATCGAAAGAGGGGTGTACCAGGGTGAACAACTGAGCTTTAAGCTACCAGGTATTCTGGATCTTGCAGCTAAGGTGACAGTATTGGGAAAAGGTTCTTTCTTATGGTCCGCTGACCTCTCTAGGGCTTATCGTCAGCTCCGAACGTGCCCCCTTTCGGTTCCTTTGTTTGGGATTCAGGCTGACACAAAGCTTTACTTTGATATTGCCCCCCCCTTTGGGTGTCGCACCTCGGCGATGGCCTGCGCCCGTACTACTCAGGCGGTTGTGTTTCTGTTGAGGGAAGCAGGGTACTTCTGTCTGTGCTACCTCGACGACTTCGTCGGGGTGGAGGCCTCTGAAGCAAGGGCGAGGGAGGCTTTTGATTACCTGGTATCATTAACTGGCGAACTCGGACTGACCTTAGCAACAGAAAAATGTTTTCCACCATCTACGCAGCTAACCTGGCTGGGCTTCGTGGTAGATACGCAGGGTATGGTAGTTAGGATCCCCCAGGCTAAGCTTGAAGAGATAGTTAGCCTCTGTATGGTGTGGTGTGTTGGCACCAAGGTGACTAGGAAGGCGATTCAGGTACTAGTGGGGAAACTGCAGTTTTTGTCGAGGTGTGTGTGCCCAGCGCGCCGCTTCATGAATAGACTCCTAGCGTTTTTGCGAGCAAGCCCTTTCTTTGGGACTATCTCTGTTACAAGGGAGGTTTTAGGTGACCTCGCTTGGTTTACGAGCTACGCACGGCAGTCCAATGGTTTGGTCCTTATGCGTCCCTTGGCGCTTAAAATATGGCTGCTAGAGTGTGACTCATGTCTTCAGGGCGGGGGAGGGTTCTCACAGGACCATTATTTTACAGAGCTTTACAGCCCCCACTTGTTGGGGAAGCGCTTCCATATCGCTCAGCTGGAGGCCATTAACTTGGTGGCCGCCCTACATGCCCTTTCCCCACCCAATGTATCGGACTACCAGGTTGTCATTAACACCGACAACCTGGCTTCGCAGATAGTTCTAGACTCAGGCACGGGGAGAGATGACGTGCTCTGCGCATGCGCAAGGGAAATTTGGCGCTTCGCGGCAGAGAGAACGTGTGACATTGCTGTGAGACACGTGCCGGGCGTGCAGTTAGTGTTCGCAGACCTCCTGAGTAGGTGTGACGGCTCTCGGGCTCATGCTGACAGAGTGGCTGCGGAGTCTCGGGGTAGGGGCATTACTAGGGTGCGCATAGACCATATGTTCTACGCCGAGCTGCTCAAGTTGTAACACTGCACTGTGACCTAGGAAGCTCGTTTCTTAATTGCCTCTCTCTTCCTAGGTCACCGTGTGCAGCTGCCCCGGAAAGTCCTAGAGTTGGTTAAGGCGGGCCTATCGGTGGGCTCGTGGAGGAACAAAAGAGTTCAGGCAGAGTGTTATGTTAAGTTTGCTACCCTGAACGAGGTTAATGTGTATAGACCACAAAGAGATGATATACTAAACTATATAGCCTTTCTGGCTGACAAGCTGAAATCTCCAGGTGCAGTGAACAATTACCTAAGCGGGGCCAGAACATGGATTTTGTTACATAAAGGAAAGGTCGAGGCCTTTGATACTTACTTAGCTGGTATTATGAAAAAAGGGGTTCACAGGTTAAGCGTCCACAAGCCAGTACAGGCGCCACCGTTAACAGTCAGGGACATTAAAGGGATTGTTAAAGAATTCCGGAAGGCCGGTAACTGTACCCTTGTGCTAATTGCCGCAACACTGGTGGCTTACTTTACGTTCCTACGTCAATCTAACCTGTTTTTTGATCCGAGGTCGGACGACGCAGACCGTGCTTTGAAAGGGGCGGACATCCGGGTACGAGCGAGAAGCCTCTTCATACGGGTCCGGTCCACTAAGACGGCGAGGCTAGGAGGGGGCAGCTTCTCGGTGAGGCTCCCGTGCATTCCTGGGTCCCCGTGCTGCCCTCTGCATGCCTGGAAGAGGTACGTGAGGCATACGCCGGTCGGGTTCGGCGACCCCGCCTTTAAGCATAAAAGCGGAGCTCCTCTGTTAGCAGCGTGCCTAACCAAGGCACTACGACTGGCTCTCAACCTGTCAGGGCACCCTTCCCCCTCCTCTGTGACACTGCATAGCCTGAGAAGAGGAGGAGCGCAATCTAGTGCCAAAGGTGGAGCGTCCGAAAAAGGGGTGCGGGAGGTAGGTCGCTGGAGCTCGGCTGCGCTGTTTCAGTATGTGGATCGGACCGCGTTCTCGGAAGCCCCTCAAACACTCTCATCCTTATTTGGCTGAGTGTTTGAGGTGCTTCCCTGTGATGCTCGCATCGGACTCCATAAGAACATTCGCAACCGGTCTGTTTCATGAGCCGGGTTAGTGTGGGGTGAGTTAATTTGTTGACAGCTCGGTTAGTGCTGTGACTACCGACGTAACTGGGTGAAGCTTAGAACGGTGGCTGCACATGTCAAGGGTCTCTCTGGCCCTCATTACTAGTTGGTTATCTGAAGTGTTGCCAGGATGGTGCGGTGAGTAGCTGTGAGTAAGGAATATTGAACAAAGCCTGTTTCTGTAAACAAGGTGGTGTCGTTACGAATGTCTGTGTATTACAAGGGTTCACCACCTGACGTTGTGTTAAATGTCTTTTTCAGTTGTTAAGGCTGGAGTGATTGACATCTCCTCGATTAAGACTCCTGAAGCTGTGGTTCCTCCACTACCGTAAGTTACCCTAAAGCTGTCTGGCCTCTTGATACTTCCTCTGTCGTACGTACTGACGGTTCGCGGCGACCCTTGAGTGGGTGGCCGAGGGCCCCGCCCTTGAGTACTAGTCGTAAGCATATCTGATCTCATGTTACTTAAACCTCTGCCTGTCATCTCAACTGATCACTGCAAACCTTAAGAGGTGTGGCTGTTATTGCACCGTTAACACGCCTTGCTATTATTAAGCTGACCTGATCTCATGATACTTGCCAACTGCCTTACCATTCAACTGATAACTGCAAACCTTAAGTGAGTGTGGCTGTTATCGCACCCTATTGTGAATGACTATTCTTAAGTTTAACTGATCTCATGATACTTATCATCGTGACACATCGCTTACCTGTCCGCTGGAAACCCCGTAAGTGCAGGTGACTGTTATCGCGCCGTGTAAGTTCTCCTTAAGCCGTGTTACTTCAGTTAGAGTGTGTATAGGTAGAGTAACTAATGCTGACTGATGTGGTAATTAAGCTTAACCTCTGCCTACTTGCCTGGTTACCAGTTTGTTCGAGTGTTGCTAACGTGTGTGTATGTTACAGTCTAAGGTAAGATGATTCTGAAGCCATGTTACATTCAGATGAGAGCTTTTAGGTAGGTTCACGTTAAATGTTAGGATAATGATTAGATGCGACGGCCCGGATGTACCGCCCCTTTCCACCCCCTTTATCCTGTTCCCTTGTCCTAATAAATAATTGTGCACTATCTCTGTCTCCAGCGTCATG
>JASIRB010000281.1:0-24985 GCA_030323885.1 Branchipolynoe longqiensis
ACAACAAATGAATACCATTACTAACTTGTAAGCCATGCTATTATAAACAGAAAATGTCCGAATCATTATGCTCGGTAGTTCTGAGCAATCCGATGTGTTCCTCCACTCCCCTTCTGGATACAGCAATGGATCGCTCATCGTGCGTGACAATACCCTTTGTTATTGAAGGTATGTAGGGACAGGGGCACGGTATGGGTGGAACATGAACAATTAACATAACATCTTTGAGTAGCATTATCGCATGCCTTACGTACACTATCCTAGACTTTCTCATGAATTTTCTGCTGGCGATTCCAATATTTTTGATCCTGCTTATGACAGGCAAGAATAGTTGACAGTGCCCCTTACTAAGTAATCCGCGTTGTCTCTGCTCCGTCTTGAGCTATACTAGGCTTAAACACATTAGTTGCCGGAGAGGTTGTAATATTACACAATTGCATCATCCACCGTCTCATATTTCTGTAGGTGACGTCGCCTCGTGTGTGCTGGCGGCTCATCCGGAATGTTCGCCGACCCTTACCACCGAAGTCAATGAACCCATGCGCACTCCGTCACTTCCCAGCAAAACACTGTCCCGAGGTGGAAGTGTCCGGAGGGGGGGGGAGGAAAAATAAAAAAGGGAAAGGGGGGAAGGAGAAAACAGATACCCGAGGTGGAAGTGTCCGGAGCCGCAAACGCCTTGCAACGCCTCACCACTTCCCAAATGCTGGTCCGGAAAGAGCGGCCTTCCTGGAGTATCTGAACACAACGTCGGGTAAGAACAAGGCAAAAGCAACATTACTGCAAGGGCGAGTTGAGGGTGAAGGTTTGGAAAGAGAGCTCTTGGTGATGCAGTATAGACGGGAACAGTTGGAAGTGGCCAAATTGGAGAGAGATGGAAACGAGGAGAGGTTGAGGGCGGAGGAGCACCTGTTTAACATAAGGTGTCGGCGAGAAGCTTTACAGTTGGAGATACTAGAGAGGGAGGTTCTGAGGGTGACGGCTGATACAGAGTTGTTGGACTTGAAGCGTAGGCGAGAAGCGTTGGAGGTGGAGAAATTAGAGAGGGATTTGAAGAAGTAATCAGAGGTTATAAAAAATACTGGTGGCTTTAATGATGATATGTAAGATGTGCCATATCCAAGTGACAAAAGAATATCTCCGTTGATGAAAACAGTACTGTATTTGTTGGAATTAATGACTTTAATTTTCTATATGATGTTACATATCCCAGTGACTAAAAAGAAGGTGCGGTGTTAAAGCCATTGTACTGCGCTAAATATCTATCAGATGTTCCAGATGACAGTGACTGTACAGAGTTCTCGGTGCTATACACAATAGAGTTGCTAAGCGATTAAAGGGCTCTACTTATGTTTAAGATGTTCCTTATAGCAGTGACTATAGACAATCTGCGGTGCTAAACACACTAAAATTCACTTTTAATTTCATGGGTGTAATTAGGTGTATGGTTAAATCTCAGGAAATGTTGTGAGGTTGGGCCACACCACCCATCTAGCATAAAGCGTTTCGTTCTAACTATATATGTGTTGTGATAAACTTTTTACTGTTGGTTGTTTCACATGTTTCTAAGATGTTCCATATCCCAGTCCAAAAATATTTGTTATTTGTACTAAGTACAATGTAAGGAATGTTATTAGGTATATGGCTAAATGTAGTGCGAATTGTTGCTCCTTGTCATTTTGACAGGACACAAGGTAAAAATGTTTTGTTGGTCTGGGTACACATGTTATAAAAAGTGCGTTTAGTTTGACAACAATTCGTTTACTTGTGGCTATGTTACGATGCGTACATGTGAAGATATACTTGACTTTTCATATGTCACTCTTTTTTTCTGAGTGTTAATAAAGTTGCCAACAGGTGCTATATATACTTTTATCACAGTGTGTGTCTTTGTATTTTTTTCTGAAAAGAATGCTTCTTCTAATGAACAATACATACCAAAATCAAAAGAAGTTGTCCACCATTCTCTGTCTGGCTGCTTTCCCCACCTGGCTGCGAACGCGCTCGGAACGTCTGTAGTTTTCTGGACGGTCATGGTCGCCGTCATCGGCATATGCCTCTTCTTCATCATCTGCCTCTCCGTCGGACTCGGAATCGGAGGGAGCATCGAGGTTCAGGAATCGTGCTCGATTGTGCAGAATAATACAAACTATTATGACATTGCACGCCTTGACAGGTTGAAGGCGCAGCCGACGCAGGCAATGCCATCGTCTTTTGAGTATCCCTATGGACCTTTCAACCAGCGACCTCGCCGACTTATGGTGCTGGTTGTATGCTCTCTGCTGTGGTGTGTTGGGGGTGAGGAAGGGGGTGAAAAGCCAGTCACACAGCATGTACCCACTGTCCCCAAGCAGTACACCCTTGACTGGTTTGTCCTCGCTCTCGAACACCGCAAACAGATCAGACTGGCGCAGGATACGCGCGTCATGAACGCTGCCCGGCCATTTTACAATACAATCAATGAACTTTAAATCACCGTCACAGATCACCTGCAATAAGAAAAAGGAAACAGTTAGTTACCAAAAGTGAACACAAGGAGTTGCGTGCTGTTAATATAGCGGGTGTTATTTTTATTTGCAAAAACCGTAAAAAGGGGCACCAAGTAAAGTCTAATCCACTATAAAAAAAAATCTTTAAATTTACATTATCCAACATATTTAGAAGCACACAACAACCAACAATATCAATACAGATTTGAGGTCATTCCACACATTTCCAATATGGATTATAAAGCAAACAAGAAATTGACCTCACGGTAAGAGACCCTAAATGTAGCGTATATGTAAGTCTAGAAAAGCCTATGTTGGAAGTGGGGTGTGCATCGTAGTTCTGCATCGATGGGGAAGATAATAGTAGGAATTTTTTACAGTAGGCCACTGAAAGTACAGTGCTGAATGGCGTAAAGTGTGTTTTACAAACACATAGCATAGGTGTGAATAGTTGATAGGTATATAGTGTCAGCTAGGTTGGCGAGGAATTGAGACAGGAATTTTTTTTGTGATAACGCTAGGCAAATACCCCTGTATACCAAGTAACAGTGTAAATTCACTTGTGTAAATTAACTTGTCCTTGTAAACATAACAGTATAGGCAATTTTACTTAGTAATAGTTACCTGGATGTTCAATGAGTGATAGTGTTTGCGGTTAACGAATTCATGCTCAAACTCATTGGGGGCCTGTATCCTGATATGGGTGCCGTCGATACAGCCGAAGACATTGGGGAATCCATGGGTGTTGAATATTTTCACCTTCGTACGGTCAGCAGCCTCCTGCGTTGGCAGGTTCACCGACTGTTGCAGTTGGTGGGCGAGTGCATCCGTAACTCGTGAAACAGTGCGTGATACCGTCGACTGATCCACGCCCACCAACTCCCCACACACATCTTGGAAGCTACCACTGGCGTAAAAGCGCAGTGCGATCATAACCTGCAGTGCAAGTGTGGCAAACATTAAATAAGTCTTAGAAAATGTAGGTGGCATGAGAAAGTAGACAATGTTTTGTTACATACTGGTAATTGTTGCAAGCGGGCCAGAAAATAGGTGTCACCTAATTAGCAAAAATTAGATGTGTATGTTGCTACACAGCAGCGTAATAATAGTATCAAATTCGAACAAATTGAGTCTAGCACAATAGTAAAATATTGACATATTGATCCATTATTTAGTGGCCTAAACTGTCAACGATGTTACATACAATGCCGAAGAGAACAATTTGCATGCCCTGACACCTCTGTAAGGAAAAGGGGTTACAAATTTCGGGTTGTTTAGTGTAGAAGAGAGGGCCATTTCAGCAAGCTAAAACACCTCTAACTTGGTCGATCTACAGCTAGAAAATGGTATTTCGCCAAGATTTTGAAGGTATATACATATACAGATGAACCTCGATCCAACGGACTAATAGGGGGGAGCAGTTGTCCATTAAAGCTGTTTGTCTGTTGCAGCGACAAAATTTTCCGGGGGGTACGAAAATAAACACTGGGGTTCAGAAGACTGGGGTTCAGGAGGCTGGGGTTCAGAATGCTGGGGTTCAGGATCCTTGCGTTAAAAAAATGTGTCAAGTTTCAACTGCTTGCCTCGCTGATACTAGTTCTCTTAAAGTGTGCAAATGTTCAGATATTCACTCTAGCGGATTGTGTCCGTTGGATCCGGAATCCGTTGCATCAGTGTCCGTTGGATCGAGGTTCATCTGTATATTCTTATATATGTGTACATACATAGTGTGCCTTCTAATAAGGAAGAACACACATGTATATATATACACACTGCTCGCCGAAAGCTTGTGGCGCATATGTAGATTCCATGAAGGTCACGTGGTGACAAACATCACCCATCATGCCTCCCATGCTTCTTCCATTTGTGCCTTCTTGAATCATGAATATATACACACATATACACATACATATACACAGATACACAGATATAGATATATGCACATATGCACAGATTCATATATACATATATACATATGTACATATAATATATACATATATATTTATATACATATATATTCTTATATATGTGTATATACGTAGTGTGCCTTCTAATAAGGAAGAACACACATATACACACTGCTCGCCGAAAGCTTGTGGCCCATGCGTGGATTCCATGAAGGTCACGTGGTGACAACCATCACCCATCATGCCTCCCTCGCTTCTTCCATTCGTGCCTTCTTGATTCATGAATGCCTCGTGTATATTTATATATATATATAGATATATAAATATATATATATATATATATATATATATATTGCCGGCAATAGGGCGTCCATAGACAGAATCTAGGAGGGGCTCACGTTCACAACACACGGGAACCAGCCAGCGCATCAATCAGCCAGAGTGGCATAGGCTGCGGTGATATGGGGCCGCGCAGTGCTCTCAGCGTAAGCTGGGTGTGCACGCCGGATGCCCGGCTTGTCCGCGCAAGGATAAGCGCTGGCCGATGTGGGAGTGCATTGTTTTAGTTAAAGTTGCATGGTCCGATGGCACTTGAATTTTTGTCTTATTTTTTAGATAAATATATCAAATTGATCGTTACAAGCTACTAATCATTAGTCCGGAGTGATTTTGATTAAAGATGATTAGTTTTGAAGTAATATGAGCTGAAAGAACCAACAATAATTTCGACAAGCTTGCCAAAAGTCCTGTGGCTATGACCCAGATGGTCATCTCGCACTGACCACGTGATGTGAGATGACCTGGAACCTTACAGGACTGTAGGTAGGTATTTCTGTTTGGGTGGGCACATTCTGGGAAAGGATTAGTGCCATAGGCCCATGTCACTATGGTTTTTAACCAAATATAATGTGTGTCTGTTGTCTGCTTGTGTCTGTCTATGTATGTCTGTATGTATCTGTCTGTGTGTCTATCTGTGTGTTTCTGTGTATGTATGTGTGTGTGTCTGTCTGTGTGTGTATGTGTGTGTGTATGTCTGTGTGTATGTATGTGTGTGTATGTGTGTATGCCTCTGTCTGTGTGTGTCTGTCTATGTGTCTCTGTCTGTGTGTGTGTCTCTCTCTGCAAACTCAGGTCGGGTGTATGTGTGTCTGTATGTCGGGTGTGTGCATGTCTGTGTGTTTCTGTGTCTGGTGTGCTGTCTATGCATGTCTGTCGGTGTCTATCTATGTGTGTCGTGTGTGTCTGTGTGTATATGTATGTATGGTAATGTCTGTGTATGTCTGTCTGTGTGTATGTATGTGTGTGTCTGCCTCTGTCTGTGTGCATCTGTCTATGTGTCTCTGTCTGTGTGTGTGTCTCTCTCTCTGCAAAGTCAGGTCGGGTGTATGTGTGTCTGTGTATGTCGGGTGTGTGCATGTATGTGTGTTTCTGTGTCTGTGTGTGCTGTCTGTGCATGTCTGTCTGTGTGTGTCTATCTATGTGTGTCTGTCTGTGTCTGTGTATATATATATATGTGTGTGTATGTATGTCTGTGTGTGTATGGGTGTCTGTCTGTGTATGTCTGCATGTGTGTATGTATATGTGTGCATGTATGTGTGTGTCTGCCTCTGTCTGTGTGTGGCTGTCTATGTGTCTCTGTCTGTGTGTGTGTGTCTCTCTCTCTGCAAAGTCAGGTCGGGTGTATGTGTGTCTGTGTATGTCGGGTGTGTGCATGACTGTGTGTTTCTGTGTCTGGTGTGCTGTCTGTGCATGTTTGTCTGTGTGTGCCTATCTATGTGTGTCTGGTCTGTGTGTATATGTATGTGTGGTAATGTCTGTGTGTGTATGTGTGTGTATGTATGTGTGTGTCTGTATGTGTGTCTGTGTGTATGTGTGTGTTTGTCTGTCTGTGTGTGTCTGTCTGTGTGTGTCTGTCTGTGTGTGTGGCTCTCTCTCTGCAAAGTCAGGTCGGGTGTATGTGTGTCTGTGTATGTTGGGTGTGTGCATGTCTGTGTGTTTCTGTGTATGTGTGTGCTGTCTGTGCATGTCTGTCTGTGTGTGCCTATCTATGGGTGTCTGTCTGTGTGTATGTATGTCTGTGTGTGTATGTCTGTGTGTATGTCTGTGCGTGTATGTCTGTGTGTATGTCTGTCTCTGTAAAGTCAGGTCAGGAAACACACAGACACATACACACACAGACACATCCACCTCATATCCCCTTCCCCTCTATGGCCCTGCACAGTAGGCCTACTTGGTTGGGGGGAGGCTAATGAGGTCACGAGATTGGCCTAATTGGTTAATGGCCTCCCTGCATAATGGCTGTTTCAAACTGAGTGTTCAAAGGGGTGAGGTTATAAAGTCACTGGTTATGCTGTATATACTGTCCCAAATCATTAGCTAATGCACCAGTATCTAAGTTGGATATATAGGATCAAATGTAAGTAGTTGTCTTAATTTTGACAAAATTATATTTCATCGGACCATGCAACTTTAACTTAGAGCTGGTGTACATCTTCACACCCGGAAGTGCGGATCACGTGGACAGAGTCGGGTCTGCGTGATGGAAGCTGCAGAGTGTGATTAATAAGTAGAAATAGCGTATATGAGTTATGTATTCAATTGTGTAAGTTATACCTATTGCAATCCCATATATTAGTAATGTATTTGATTGTGTAAGTTGTACCTATATCAATCATGTATATGAGTAATGTATTTAATGATGTATGTTATATCGATAGCAATCATGTCTATGAGTAATTTATTTGATTGTGTAAGTTGTACCTATATTAGTCATGTGTATGAGTGATTTATTTGATTGTGTAAGTTGTACCTGTAGTAGTCATGTCTATGAGTGATTTATTTGATTGTGTAAGTTGTACCTGTAGTAGTCTTGTCTATGAGTGATTTAATTGATTGTGTAAGTTGTACCTATAGTAGTGATGTCTATGAGTAATTGATTCGATTGTGTAAGTTGTACCTATAGTAGTCATGTCTATGAGTGATTTATTTGATTGTGTAAGTTGTACATATGGTAGTCATGTCTATGAGTAATTTATTTGATTATGTAAGTTGTACCTATAGTAGTCATGTCTATGAGTGATTTATTTGATGGTGTAAGCTATACCTATAGCAATCATGTATATAAGTAATGTATTTAATGATGTAGGTTCTATCTATATCAATCACGTTCATGGGTAATGTAAGTTATACCTATATCAATCATGTCTATGAGTAGCATATTTAATTGTGTAAGTTATACCGATAGCAATCATGTCTATGAGTAATCAATTTGATTGTGTAAGTTATACCTATAGCAATCACCTCTATGAGTAATGTATTTAATGGTGTATGTTATACCTACAGTAATCACCTCTGTGAGTAATTTATTTGATTGTGTAAGGTAATAAAGGTAATTATTAATTATATATTTATATACACAATAACTAAGAAATATATCTAAGGATAATACACATCATATTTCTTCACACCCACTTAGATAATCCTTAATTTAATTAATTACCGACAATTAATGAATGTTGAAGATACATGCCCGACTGCTTCCTATTGCATTAGCACCTCTACAACAGACTGTCGTTTGAGACGGCAGGAGACCAACCTGCTATCGCCATGTCCGCTTAGTGGCGCCACCTAGCGGACACACTGCAGCCATACCTTGTATGGCTGTGTGAGTGAGCCCTATCCACACCGCTGGCTGTGATGTACAGTAGCACCGAATTAACAATTATGTCAACCGGATGCGGTTGCCGATTTGGTAAAAGCGTTGACTTCCAATGTGAAAGGTCCAGATTTTGAATCCTGGCTGAGCCAAACCAATGAGTTACCAAATTTATACTTGTTGCCACCTGGTCTGGCACTCGGTATTTACTAGGATGGAACAGGGACTGGTTTGATCAGTATCAGGATAATGTGGCTGTGTGGGATATCGGGGTCATGGTGCTGGCGGCCTGGTCTCCCACTCTTGCTGGCCTTTAAAGTCGCCATGAGTTTGCACTGTCACAAGTCAGTTCCTGTTTCTGATATGACCTTAGATGTTGCTAGGACATCAAACCACATCAAACGAACAAACAAGCTGACAATCCTATCATTACCATCCCAGAAGCCACACTTTGATATATCGATCTGCTGGGTGATTGGCAGGCAGTTGTGGTTAGATGGTTGGCTCTGGGATTATCAAATCATATCTCCTTTTTTTTTCTGCACCAGGATCTATTGAGTCCCACTTGAGTTGGTTCGAGTATGCACCTGTGTGTGGAGGAGATTGAGGGGAATTGAGGGCATGCTGGTGGGTTCTGATTGGAGGACTAGCCATAATGGCTTCACCCCCTCTCACCTGATTGTTGTGATATACCTGAAAATAGTCTACGCGCCATGACCACACGCATCCACATTTAAAATTCGCTCTATTCAGATTTCGCCTTCAATGTGGCCTTTGTTGTTGACATGGCAGAAACCCACAATCACGTTCCTAGTCACGTGATTACAGGATCCTTATTTACTATAGTTAAAAGACACTTTTATATTATATATATATATATATACCGGGTGTAGTGGCTGAATCGATAGAATGCGGGCCTCGCATGAGGGAGATCAGGAGTTTGGTTCCCGGTCGAGTCAAACTGATTACTTATAGAATTGATACTTGTCGCTTCCTAGCCTGGCACTCGGCATTAATAGGATAGGGCAAGGACTGGTTCGCTCAGTGGCAGGATAATGTGACTGAGTGGGAACTTGTGTCATGGTGCCAGCGGCCTGATTTCCCAGTGAGGCAGCACTATAAATTCACCATGAGTGCACAGTGTCACAACTCGGTACCCGTCCTGATATGACCATATATGTTGCCAGGACATAAAACTCCAACAATTAACCACATTTTTATATACATAATTGTGTTTAGCAGACCGTATAATTCTAAGATCCCAGATTTTGCAAACAAATTTCACTTACAATTTTTGTGAACTGGAGGGGTGAATCTGCGAAAATGTTCGCACTTACAAAAATATTTAAATAGTTAGTGCCTGGGAATTACATGGACCCAGATTTGGCAACCCCTCCCCCCACAAAAAAGCAAACAAAAAACAACCCCAACAAAGCCTCCAAAACTACCCCATTTAATTTATACCCTTATTTAAAGCTGCATAGTCCGATGAAATATCAAATTTTCAAAACCAAATCAATTATCTAGATTTGATTTTACATATCTAACTTAGATACTGATACACTTATTAAGCATTTGCTTCTGCATAGAAGGCAATACTGAGTCAATTTAACAGAACCTGTTACTGCAGAAGTCTATGGCGTCAAGCTTGCCAAAACTAATTTTCCATGTTTGCACTCAAAATATCTCAAAAGTTTACCATTTGAAATAAAAGTATCTTTGAACTAATGTAAATGTGATCGATCTAATATATTTATCTTTCAGAAAAAATACAGAAATTCAAAACCATCGGACTATGCAACCTTAACTGAAGCGGTAACCTGTACTACACTCCTATGGACTTGGATCTATCTACAGTATGTCCAGGTCCACACCAACAGACACATGCACACATGCACACACCCACCCACCCACTACCCGCCCACACACCCCTATTCACCAACCGACACACACAGACACACACAACTAGTCTGTAGCTGGATGTACATCTAATTATGTGCAGCCCCGCATACACACACATCCAACCACACACACACACACACGCGCGCACACCCAGACCCATACCCACCCTCTATGCCCGTCTGTAGCTGGACGTGGACTATGTGCATCATTCCCCCGCACACTCACACCCACACATACACACCCACACTGCCATGCATTTACACCCACACACGCGCACACACGCGCACACCCACACCCAACCACTACCCCTCTGTAGTTGGATGTGGACGATGTGCAGCACTCCCCCCCCCCCCCTCATACTAAAACACACCCATATACACCCACAAACCCATGCACTACACCCACACCCACAACCCCACAACACAACCCCACCCACACAACCCCACACACCCATACCCACACCTACCGAAACACACCGCACCCACAACCATACCGACACCCACACCCACACCCACACCCACACCCACACCCACACCCACACCCACACCCAAACCCACACCCACACCCATACCCATATCCACAGCCACACCCACACCCACACTAACACCACCACCCACCCACAACCGCACCCACACCAACACCCACAACCGCACCCACAACCGATATCCACAACCACCCACATTCCCATATCCACAACCACACTAACACGCCACACCACACCACACCCACCCCTTCCCCCTATGTTATTATATTAGGGGAACTGACCCGGTGATCATATATCACTGCCTTCTAGCGCCCGTCAGTCAGCCCCCTGCCCTCCACCACCACCACCTTCACCACCATCACCACCACTACAACCACCACCACCACTACTACCACCATCACCAACACCACCACACCAACACCACCACCACACCAACACAACCTCAGCACCACCACCACCACCACCACCTCACCACCACCTCACCACCACATCACCACCACATCACCACCACATCACCACCACCTCACCACCACATCACCACCACATCACCACCACCTCACCACCACATCACCACCACCTCACCACCACCTCACCACCACCAGCAACACCACCACACCACCACCACACCACCATCACCACCATCACCACCTTTACCCCTTACCACCACCACCACTATCACCACCATCACCAACACCACCACACCAACACCACCACCACACCAACACAACATCAGCACCACCACTACCTCACCACCACCTCACCACCACCTCACCACCACCTCACCACCACCTCACCACCACCTCACCACCACCTCACCACCACCTCACCACCACCTCACCACCACCTAACCAGCACCTCACCACCACCAGCAACACCACCACACCACCACCAAACCACAACCACACCACCACCACACCACCTCACGACCACATCACGACCACATCACGACCACCTCATCACCACCTCACCACCACCAGCAACACCACCACACCACCACCAAACCACCAAACCACCACCACCAGCAACACCACCACACCATACCACACCACCACCAAACCACCACCACACCACCACCACACCACCACCACACCACCACCACACCATCTCAGTAGCAGCACCACACCACCGATTGCCTTCATTCAATTTGTACCGGTTTGATATGAATTCGGAGCCAGGCTGCGCTTGGCTGCTCCAGTTCTCGGCCAATCAGAATCCATGATGGATTGAGTGCGGACCTTTGATGGCCTCCGCCGATAACCCGGTTGTCAGCCCTTGGACGCTACGTTTGCCTGAAACTAATATTCCGGGAGGATTTGCCCCGGAGTGGGTGAGGAGGGGGCCGGCGGGCGGTGTCGACAAGTCCCGGGGACAAGCTCCCGGTGAGTGGCGCCCTCTCGCGGGCGGGCGGGCGGCGTCTCCGGTCCTAATGCCTGCAGTTGACATGCGCAAGGGGCTCAGGGAGGTCATTACATCCGGAAGCATTTAGTGCTGCCACCTAGGGATAGAACCAGACACCTCCACAGGGGCATGGAGATCACAACGTTATTATATATGGAGAAAGCTTTCTTCATACCTTCACTTCTTCCCCTTCCTCACCCCTTCCCTTCCATTCCCTTCCCTTCCCTTCCCCCTCCCCTTCCCGCTCCCTGTCCGGCCACCAAATTACATCATTGGGAGCATGAACTTGCGACAACGTGATATGTGTTATGAATATGGATATGAACATTGGTAAATAGAGTCGGTGTGGGATGTGGGGGTGTGGGGTGGAGGTGTATGCACCCGTGTAGATAAGTAGTGCCACCGGAAGCGTTAGACCAGTCAGTAGAGCGCAGACTTCCAAGTTCCTGTGCGGAAGGTAGGGAGTTCGAAAACCCACCGAATCAAACCAGTGACTTATTAAATCCTTGCCTGTCACTACCTAGCCTGGCCACTCGGAATTTGTATAGTAGGATAGGGCAAAGACTGGTTAACTCAATATCAGGATAATGTGACTGAGTAGGATATCAGGTCTTGGTGCCGGCAACTTTATCTCCCAGTTGGGGCAGCACTATGAAGTTGTCATCAGCGCGTACTGTCACAAGTGGGTGCCCATCCTGATATGACCATATGTAAAGTCGACGGCTGGCGGTTTGAGTGGTGTAGATAGGCTAATAAGAAATCACGACAGGCAAGGAAGGAAAGTAGATAAAGAGTGAAAGGTAGGAGAGTGAGACTCTCTGATTTATTGTATTTATTGTTTCAAGAACAAGATGGTGGTGATCACATGATCCAGTCTTCCAATCCCTAACAAGCATTCCTCTATCCACCAATGAGGGTTCAATATCATTGTTGCCAAGGCATGGTTAGATCTGGCTACAGTGCCCTGTTGTATCTGGTGCAGTGACCCATAAATAACTGTTGGAGGGGAGGGGGTATGTGAAGCGACTTCCCAAAGACTGTCCCACATGTCAAGAAGTGGCCCTCTCTCTCTACTATATTAATACACAACTTCTATCCTCAATTAGTAATGAATCACCAACTCCACATATACCGTATATGCCTTTGGTTTTACATACCATTTACCATTTTATAGACAAGTTGCAATTTATTATAGCAGAGTCCTCCATATCCCATATCTCATATATCGGAAAATTTTACACATAGGTGTTGCTAGGATGTAACACCCCAGCAAACAAACAGAGAAGCAGTGGCAGTGGTGAGCCAGTTGTGGATGTGTCATGCTGAGTGGTGCCCACAACTCTGCCCATGTAATTGTGTCACTGAATATATGGGTTTGTCCCATTGCTTACACACTGAGAAGACACCGCTTCATGTCCACTGAATCCCGGTCAATTGGAATCAAGGGGCAAGCCTCACCAGATAATGTTCATGTGAACTTGCATAGTCCGATGGTTTTGAGGTTCTGTCATACTTATTTCTATATTAAAGATGAATGTACAGTCAAACCTTTATAACCGACCACCTCCACAGATCGACGACGCCCCTATATTGATAGTTTCATTTGGGTCCCAAGCGATCGCCCATACAATAAATACCACTTCCATAAATGGACAATTTAAAGTCGGTCCCATGGTCGGTTGATTTAGAGAGGTTTTACTGTATATACATATATATACATATTACTAGGTTAATCATTATAATTGACTTTGCTTATAGTTGCTTAATTAACTTTTATTTAATAGGGGTAACTAACTTTGGAGCTTCGAGCTATTTGAAGTAAAAACATGTAAAATAAATAAATTTGGTGTATACATTGAAAAGCTGAATATTATCGGCTTCAGCATTGATATGTTCTATTCAATTATCGCAGAAGCAAATGCTTAATAAATGCACCATTATCTATGTCGAGCATGTAAGATCAAATCTAGCTAAAGATATTGGTTTGGAATCTTTTATTCTTTCATCAGATTTAGCAGTTATGAATTGGTTTTGAATTCTCATCGGGTCACATTGCTTGTTGGGTTCCTCCTTCCCCCCTCCCCCCCCCCCCCCCACCCGGTGAAATAGTCAGAATATTCATTTTCCCTCCAATTGATTTACCACAATGGACGAGGCACCTAAAGAGGTTAAAGTTCTATTTAACCCGGGGATATCTCCTATTACACCGCCCTCTTCCACCATACCCCATACCCCATCCCTCACCCCTCACCCCTCACCCCTCACCCCTCACCCCTCACCCCTCACCCTTCGCCCCTCACACCTCCCCCCCCCCCCGCCTCTCCTCCCCCCTCACTCTCTCCTCCCCATACTCCTCCCTCTCGTACCATCGTTCATTCGCACCCCAATCCTCCCTCTGCCCAGGCCCTCACGCCACCCTTCCCCTCCCCTTCCCCTTCCTTCACCTCCCCTTCCCCTTTCTTCCCCTCCCCCCCTGCCCCTCACCTGTTCTCTCCGCATTCCCCCCTCGACACCCCACTCCACCTCTCTCCCCTTCCCTCCTCCAAGTCTTCTTCATGTCATCTTCCCTTCCCCTCCCCTTCTCCTCCACCCCCCTTCCCCCTTCCACCCCGCCCCCAGTGCCGTTCATTTCACCCTCCCTCCCCCAGTCCTCCCCCATCTGTTCCCCTCCCCCTTCTCCCTCCCCCATTCGCCCGCCCTTCCCCCGATCCCCCTCCCTTCCCCTCCTCTTCTCACTTCCCTTCATTTGACCCTTCCCACCCTCACCTTCACCTCCCATTCTCCCATCCCCCCCTCCCTTCCCATTCAAACTCCCCTGCATTTGACCATCCCTCCCTCTCCCCCTCTCCTTCCCCTCCCATTCTCCCTCCTCTCGTCCCCTCCCCCCTACTCCCCTCCCTACCCTTCCCACTCCCCTTCATTTGACTCTCCCCCATCCTCCCCTTCACCTCCCATTTTCCCCTCTCCCCCAACCCTCTCCCCCCTCCTCTCCCTCCTACTCTCCCTCCACCACACCCTCCCCATGAACACCCTTGTCCGCCTGGAGGAAAACCAGCAAACAGTGCCCCAGATAGAAGGGTTAGTTCCCGCCACTGCCTGCAGGGGACGTGCCGATCGGCCACCCTTCTTCTACTAAAGTGAATCGATGGGAAATTGATGTCGCTTTATTATTTGGCGGCATCTCATTTTCCACTTGACTCTGTCGGGATTGATCTGGTTCTCTGTAACGTGTCAGTCCGCCGCCAGGGGGAGAGAAGGGAAAGGACGGCGGGTGGGTGGGGGTACGCTGCATTAATAGATAGCCACCAGGAATGTAACACTGCGGCGTCAAGCTGCCCAGTGGATAGTGTCATGCTCATTGCTTGTTGACAGGTCAAGTGTATATATGGTTGGTTGTTGGAGTTTTACATCCTGGCAACATGTAATGTCATATCAGGATGGGTACCGACTTGTGGCAGTGCACACTCACAGCAAATTGATAGTGCTGCCTCACTGGGAGACCAGCCCACCAGCACCATGACCTGATATCCCACTCGGTCACATTATCCTGATACTGCGCCAACCAGTCCTTGTCCTATCCTAGTAATGCTGAATGCCTGGCTAGGAAGCAACACGTATCAATTTTCAAGTCATTCACTCGATTAGGGGACTGGTTGGCTCAGTGTCAGGATAATGTGACTGAGTGGGATATCAGGTCATGGTGCTGGCGGCCTGGTCTCCCAGTGGTGCAGCAATATAAAGTCGCCGTGAGTGCACACTGTCACAAGTCGGTACCCGTCCTGATATGACCTTAGATGTTGCTAGCATGTAAAACAACAAACAAACACACTCGATTAGGGTTCTAACCTGTGGGTTCGAATCCCACGATCTACCTAAATGGGAGACGGACGCTCAACTCATTCGGCCATTCCGTCTGGTGGTGTATGTAATGTGCATGCCTTGTATATATACATGTGGTGTACACTGGTCGAAATAAGACATTAGTTTTCATTTTTCGTATCCAACTTAGATACTGGCGCACATAATAAACATTTTTTGTTGCATATAAAATACTAAGTCTATTTAATAGAATCTGTTACTCTTACTGCTGACACGTAAGGTGTCAGAATTTCAATGTGTACGCCAAAATTCATTTTTCTCTTTTTTTTCTTTCTTCGCACATCTCCAAGTCTAATAAAAGTTACCTAAGGGAACTGAGTGGGATATCGGGTCATAGTGCAGGTTGCTTAGTCTCCCAGTTGGAAACTGCTATGAAGTTGCTGTAAGCGCGCACTGTCACAAGTCGGCACCCATCCTGATTTTACCCTATGTGTTGCCAGGATGTAGAACACCAACAAACAAACATGGGAATTACTATCCAAGTTCTGGACACAGCGGGTAGCGGACAAGCTTTAGTGAAGAGAAAACCTTATTCTGTTGTCAATTAGTTGTTATTGATTCTGCGCGACGATTTATTATTGAAACGCTCATCGGTGGAAGACGGCGTGGGCATGCGCAAAAGGGCAATCCGGAGACGCCATCTAGAAACGTTTGTTATTATAGTTGGTTTTAATATTAAAAATAAACGAGAGGATGCCACATATTCCTTGTTATTTCTAATTGGACACAAATTGTAATTATAATCAGAATTCATCATAAGCTTCGATGTTTATCTGTATAAAAGAGTAGAATTTGTGGCCTGTTCAAGCAGTTATGAATGCATCAAATTTGAAAACCAAGACATTAGTTTTCATTTTTTGTATCCAACTTAGATACTGGCGCACATAATAAACATTATTTTGCTGCATATAAAATACTAAGTCTATTTAATAGAATCTGTTACTGTTACCGCTGACACCTAAGGTCTCAGAATTTCAATGTGTATATACGCCAACATTCATTCTTCTCTTTTTTTTCTTTCTTCGTACATCTCCAAGTCTAATAAAAGTTACCTCAGTATTAGGATAAGGTGACTGAGTGGGATATCGGGTCATAGTGCAGGTTGCGTAGTCTCCCAGTTGGAAATCGCTATAAAGTTGCCGTAAGTGCGCACCGTCACAAGCCGGCACCCGTCCTGATTTGACCTTAGTTGTTGCAAGGATGTAAAACACCAATAAACAAACATGAGAATTACTATCCAAGTTCTGGAACTATTTTCAAGCTTTAGTGAAGAGAAAACCTTATTCTCTTGTCAATTAGTTGTTAGTGATTCTGCGCGACGATTTATTATTGAAAGATGGTGTGCATATGCGCAAAGGGGCATTCTGGAGACGCAATCTTGAAACGTTTGTTATTATAGTTGGTTTTAAAATTAAAAATAAACGAGAGGATGCCACATGTTCCTTGTTATTTCTAATTGGACAAACATTGTAATTATAATCAGAATTCATCATTAGCTTCGGTGTTTCATCCAGAGTATTTGCAATTAATGTTAGCATTCTATTTAGAGAGTAACTGTTTTTTAGTGCCAATTAAATGCGTTAATCCAATGGAATATGGTTTATGTTGCTTTCTTGTATTTGAAATAACAGACAAATTAAACCATTCTCCTGCCTACATATGGTAACGCTTCATAATCCTTTGTAAGCAGATATTTGGAAACCAAAATATCCACTTAGATTTGATGCTTAAAGTTGCATAGTCCGATGAAGTATCAAATTTTCAAAACCAAAACACTTACCTAGATTTCATTCTACATATTTATCTTAGATACTGGTACAGTTATTACACATTTGTTGTCACATAGAAGGGCATGGGGAGTCAATTTAATAGAACCTGTTATTGCATAAACCTATGGCATCAGAGCAAAATACCTATGGCCCGGCAAAATACTACCATTTATCATATAAAAAAGTTGGTGGGGTGTCAGATGACCACATGAAAGTTTGGGTTAACCATACCGGAGTGGCCTGAGGTCCGACAATTTTGTTTGGATTAACAGATAATTTGGATTAACCGACTTTGGTTTAACCAACTTGTTTATATGATAAATGGTAGTATTTTGCCGTGCAGCCGAAAAAAAGTTAAGATTGACCGATCGTTTGGTTTAACCGAGCTTGGTTTAACGAGGTTGTATTGTATCTAGGTTTATTGACCTGTCACCAGGTTGCCCATTATAGTCTACTTTACAATAGCTTGAAGTGAAAACATTCTAACTTAATTTTGGCAAGCGCGTCCAAATTCTGATACCATAGGCTCCAGTAAAAATAGATTATATTAAATTGGCTTGGTATTCCCTTGTTAGTAGCAACAAATGCTTAACGGTGCATACTCACATCAAATTTTCAAAAGCAAATGATTTATCTAGACTTCATGCTGAGATATAGGTGCACTTATTATTATTACGCATTTGCTGCTGCATAGAACGGCATACTATTACAAAGTCAATTTAACAGACCATATTACTATTGACGACTATGTGGTCTATAATTTTGAGAAGCATGACCAAATTAATGTTGTTTGTTTATACTTCAATCTTACCCTTAGTGAGCCATTTACGTCCAAGTTGTTCAAGCTAAGGTAGATTGTAATGATCAACCTGAGAGATTTGTCGACGAAAATAAGAGAAACTCAAAATCAACGGGCGATGCAACTTTAATAAATGGGATAAAATCTGATGATTCCATTGGATTGTGCAGCTTTAAGTAAAGTATATTACAACGCTCAATATATTAAAGTATAAATCCGTTAAACCAAACTTGAAGGGACCCTAGAAATTTGTTTGGATTAACCGATCATTGGTTTAACCAAGCTTTGGCTTTGACTTTGACTTTGAGTAAGCATGTATTGCACATGTAATATACGATGTATGTGGACACTTTGATTATTGTTTTTTTTATGTATATACAGTATAACCCAATTAAACCAAGCTCGGTTAAACCAAACGATCAGTTAATCCTAACTTTTTTTCAGCAGCCCAGCAAAATACTACCATTTATCATATAAAAAATTGGTGGGGTCTCAGATGACCATATAACCACATGAGAGTTTGGTTTAACTGTACCGGAAATGGCCTGGGTCTTACAATTTTGTTAGGATTAACCGATAATTTGGATTAACCGACTTTGGTTTAACCAACTTTTTTATATGATAAATGGTAGCATTTTGCCAGGCCGCCATAAAAGGTTTCGATTCACCGATCGTTTGGTTTAACCGAGCCAGGTTTAAAGGGGTTATACTATATATCCATCTAAAATAAATTATAGAACAGAATCACAAAAACCATCGTGTTATACAATTATAATATACTCAATGCTTTCTCTGCCAATACCAAATGGCATGTGGGAATGGATCTTGAAAAGGATCTGTTGGCGATGCGAGACTACAGATAAGGCACGAGCGTATACTTCCCTGACCTATTTCCAGAGTTCACCACCCGTTCTCGGAGGTCACCGGAAGTAGACTGACCGGTGAGCATGCGCACGGAACCCAGTCAATTATTACTCAGCGCGCGTATCTCCCAAGTCATCTTAACCCACGTGACGCGCCCACTTCCCCAGTCGCCCGTCCGAGGGCGCCACCGGCCCTACCTATCTGTATGATCTTCGTGTCCACATATTGACCTTGCAGTGACCTTGAAGGGTCAGGGGTGGTCGGAGGTGGGAAGCATGAGGCTGGCGGTGTAGTAGGCTGGTCCGTAACGGCCGTCATGTGTGCAGATGGAGCCCCCTCGCGGCGGGACGCTTCTGGGACGCTGGGCTTCCCTCCTCAGGCCGGCGGGAAGCTGGAGTATCCGGCGGGGATCGACTGCCTATTATCTTCGTAGGGGGTCACCATGGTAACCACAGGTAGGAGTGGACGTGGTAGGCGCGCTAATCAGTCGTGGGGAGGGATCTATGTACCCCCTGCTGGCACCTCCCACCACCCCCCCCCCACTACCCCTACACACACACCCCCCCCCACACTCCCCCACACTCCACTGGGGAGATGTTTTCCTCCCCTCAACTGCGTCCGGCAAGCGTCTCTTGTTTCTGCGCTGGGACTGGGTACGCTGGCCGAATCGGTAGAGCGCGGGCCTTGCGTGCGGGAGACCGGCAGTTCGAGTCCTGGTCGAGTCAAACCATTTACAAATTTATTTTTTGGGGCTAAACAGTTTATTCATCAGAACATACATTTTTTTTTCAGCGCCGAGGCACTGGTCTTTCGGCCGTTTACATTACAATTACTTATACTGTTGATACCTTCCACTTTCTAGCGTGGCGTTCAGCATACTACTAGGATAGTACAATGACTGGTTAGCTCAATGCCAGGATAATGTGACTGAGTGAGATATCGGGTCATGGTACCGGCGGCCTGATCTCCTAGTGGGGCATCACTATAAAGTCACCATGAGTGTGCGCTGTCACAAGTCGGTGCCCGTCCTGATACGACCTTAGATGTTGCCAGGACGCAAAACTCCAACAAATAACCAACCGTCTGCGCGGGGTCCGCCCGCGGGGGTGAAGTCGTGGGCTGGCAGGACTCGTCCCAGTTTCCGGCTCACGGCTGACTCGGCCCGGGAAGCAGCTCACACCGGCCCGGGAAGCAGCTCACACCGGCCCGGGAAGCAGCTCACACCGGCCCGGGAAGCAGCTCAGAATGGCACGGGAAGCAGCTCACACCGGCCCGGGAAGCAGCTCACACCGGGACAGTCGGTGTAATCCCCGTCCAGCGACCTCAGAGCGGGGTCCTGAACACTGACCGGCTAGTTGGTTGGTTGTTGGAGTTTTACATCCTCGCAACATATAAGGTCATATCAAGGCGGGACCGGCTGGTAGTAGTAGAATGCTTTCTGACCCACTCCCGCATCTCTACTCCCCTCAGTCGAACTCTCACTCCGACCTTCAATCCCGCCCACTTCCACGCCCACACCCCCACCCACTCACATTCACTCCCACCCACACTCTCACTCTTACCCCGACATCCACTCCCACCCACTTCCACACCCACCCACTAGTCCACTCCTACACTACCACTCCCACTCAAACTCCCACCTCCACCTCATTCGCATTCCCACTCCCATCGCCATCCCATCCCGAATCCCACCTCCACCTCCACTCCCACCTCCACTCCCACCTCCACTCCCACCTCCACTCCCACCTCCACTCCCACCTCCACTCCCACCTCCACTCCCACCTCCACTCCCACCTCCACTCCCACCTCCACTCCCACCTCCACTCCCACCTCCACTCCCACCTCCACTCCCACCTCCACTCCCACCTCCACTCCCACCTCCACTCCCACCTACTCACTCATATATTTACTCCACGTCCCACCCCCACTCCTGCTCCACCCGCAACCCCCACTCCACTCCCACTCCCACCTCCACCTCCACTCCCACCCCTCACTCATATACTCACTTCCACCCCCACTCGCATCCACTCACTCATTATCATATACTCACTCCCACCTCCACTCCCACCCACTCACTCATATACCCACTCCCACCCCCACTCCTACTCCACCCGCAACTCCCACTCCCACTCCCACCTCCACTCCCACCCCTCACTCATATACTCACTTCCACCCCCACTCGCATCCACTCACTCATTATCATATACTCACTCCCACCTCCACTCCCACCCACTCACTCATATACCCACTCCCACCCCAACTCCTACTCCACCCGCAACCAACGTTCCCACTCCCACTCCCACCCCACTCCCACCCCCACTCCCACCCCTCACTCATATACTCACTTCCACCCCCACTCGCATCCACTCACTCATTATCATATACTCACTCCCACCTCCACTCCCACCCACTCCCACCCCAACTCCTACTCCACCCGCAACCCCCACTCCCACTCCCACCTCAACTCCCACTTCCACCTCTATCCACTCCAACTCCCCACTCCCCTTACTCCCTCACCTACTCCCCAACCTCCACGCCCACCGTACCACACTTCCACCCCCACTCCTACTCCGCCCACACCAACCCCGTTCCTTCCGACCGCCCAACGTAGCTTGTCCTGGAGATGGGCGTCTGCGCATGCGCGTGGGGATATTGGCGGTGTGTGTGTGTGTGTGTGTGGGTGGTTTCAGGGCATAGACGTGTAGACGCGGGGTGCACCTCACCCTCTGGCTGGGGTGTTAATGATATATACTTGTAGCATGTTCAGCCGTTATAAAAAGAAGTGCACATCAATCAGCCATTCACAAACTGTATGCTGCGCTGGTCCCTCACATGTGCGCCACGCCGAATCACCATAACCCTGGTTCCCTAGCAACCATAGGCGCCTGTATCATAGCAACACTGATTCACACTGGCACTGGTTTCATGGCTGTTGGCTTCATATCATGTCAGCAGTCACTTGGGCACCGAGTGAGAATTGTCTATCTGTCGACCGGGCGCGGTGGACTAATCGGCAGACCGCGGGCCTCACGTGCGGAAGATTGGGAGTTTGGTTCTGAGTTGAGTCAAACCAATGACTTTATAATTGATACGTGTCATTTCCTAGTCCTAGCCTGGTGCTCAGCATTAATAGGATAGGGCAAGGACTGGTTAGCTCAGTGACTGGTTGGGGATATCAGGTCATGGTGCTGGTGGCCTGATTTTCCAGTGGGGCAGCATTATAAAGTCACCATGAGTGCGCACTGTCACAAGTCAGTACCTGTCCTGATATGACCTTAGATGTTGCTAGGGCATAAAACAACAACAAACAAACAAATTGTCTATCTATCCGTCCTCAAGACTGACTTGCTTAAATGCAGCTATTTATTTAAAAAAACTGAAATTGATTTTCCCATCCCCCCATTATTAAGCATTATGACCAAGTTGTAAATATGTCAATGGTTTTTACGGACTCTGTCATAGAATAATGCTTCCTAATAGTGAGGGCACTGTATGATATTTACGTGCCTTTACTAGATACACTAAAACCTCTCTAAATCGATCAATTTTAGGGGCCGACTTTAAGTGGTCCATTTAGGGAGGGCGTCGGTTTAGGGAGTTAGAATATGGTTACAATGGTATTGTTGGGAACCAAAATAAAGCGATCGATATAGGGGAGTGGTCGATCTGGTGAGGTGGTCGGTTAGGGAGGTTTTACTGCAGTCAGTCTAGTGCTGTTAGTGCGGACGCATGCCTGTACATTACAGTACAACTATTCAACTAAGGCATTGTTACAAAATGACATTATTATCCCGAATGTAGCGCTTCCGATTACCAGTAGCTTCGCGTCCTAATGCTACTCAACTGCCATCACGTGACGGCGTATAGTGTTTCTATTACCGGCATCTAGCCTCGTCTACCGACGGTCTAACCTCTCCCTCCCGTAGCCCCACAGGCAACAGGAGCCCGACCTTAATTAAGCGCTGAAAATTAAAATTCTGATATGCCTCCGTGCCCTACTCCGTTTTACCAAGAACTGCCCGAGGTGCTTTCCCCCAATTGGACCCGTCGGTTTAGTGGGAGTGAAACCTGAGTGGTTGTGAGCATTAGCTGGTAGTGAGCATGAGCTGGTAGTGAGCATGAGCTGGTAGTGAGCATGAGCTGGTAGTGAACATGAGCTGGTAGTGAACATGAGCTGGTAGTGAGCATTAGCTGGTAGTGAGCATGAGCTGGTAATGAGCATGAGTTGGTAGTGAGCATGAGCTGGTAGTGAGCATGAGCTGGTAGTGAGCACGAGCTGGTAGTGAGCATGAGCTGGTAGTGAGCATGAGATGGTAGTGAGCATGAGCTGGTAGTGAGCATGAGCTGGTAGTGAGCATGGGCTGCTAGTGAGCAGGAGCTGGTAGTGAGCAGGAGCTAGTAGTGAGCGTGAGCTCGAAGTGAGCATGAGCTGGTAGTGAGCATGAGCTAGTAGTGGACATGAGCTAGTAGTGAACATGAGCTGGTAGTGAGCAGGACCTGGTAGTGAGCATGAGCTGGTAGTGAGCCTGAGCTGGTAGTGAGCATGGGCTGGTAGTGAGCAGGAGCTGGTAGTGAGCAGGAGCTGGTAGTGAGCAGGAGCTGGTAGTGAGCAGGAGCTGGTAGTGAGCATGGGCTGGTAGTGAGCAGGAGCTAGTAGTGAGCGTGAGCTGGTAGTGATCATGAGCTGGTAGTGAGCATGAGCTGGTAGTGAGCGTGAGCTGGTAGTGAGTATGAGCTGGTAGTGAGCATGAGCTGGTAGTGAGCATGAGCTGGTAGTGAGCATGAGCTGGTAGTGAGCGTGAGCTGGTAGTGAGCATGAGCTGGTAGTGAGCATGAGCTAGTAGTGAGCGTGAGCTCGTAGTGAGCATGAGCTGGTAGTGAGCATGAGCTGGTAGTGAGCATGAGCTGGTAGTGAGCATGAGCTGGTAGTGAGCATGAGCTGGTAGTGAGCATGAGCTGGTACTGAGCATGAGCTAGTAGTGAGCATGGTCTGGTAGTGAGCATGAGCTGGTAGTGAGCATGAGCTGGTAGTGAGCATGAACTGGTAGTGAGCATGAGCTGGTAGTGAGCATGAACTGGTAGTGAGCATGATCTGGTAGTGAGCATGATCTGGTACTGAGCATGAGCTGGTAATGAGCATGACGTGATAGTGAGCATGAGCTGGTAGTGAACAAGAGCTGGTAGTGACATGACTTAGTGGTGAGCAGGAGCTGGTACTGCGCAGGAGCTGCTAGTGAGCAGGAGCTGCTAGTGAGCAGCAGCTGGTATTTGAGCAGCTAATTGTATTTGAACAGCTACTGGTATTCGAGTAGCTACTGATATTTGAACTGCCACTGGTATTAGAGTAGCTACTGGTATTTGGCGTCCGTCTCCCGTGCTGGTAGATCGTGGGGTCGTGGGTTCGAGTCCCGGTCGAGTCAAACCAATGACTTTAAAATTGATACTTGTTGCTTCCGAGCCAGGCGCTCGGCATTATTAGGATAGGGCAAGGACTGGTGTGCTCAGTGTCAGGATAATGTGACTGAGTGGGATACCAGGTCATGGTGCCGGCGGCCTGGTTTCCCAGTGGGACAGCACTATAAAGTCGCCATGAGTGCGCACTGTCACAAGTCGGTACCCGTCCTGATATGACCTTAGATGTTGCTAGGACGTAAAACAACAACAACAAACTGGTATTTGAACAGCCACTGGTCTTCGAGCTTCTACTGACCATGAGTGGCACAGCTGCTAGTATTTGAGTAGGTGCTCGTGTTGGGCAAGTATTGGTATTGGGGGAGGTGCTGGTATTGGACAGGTAGTGACATAATGATGTAGGTGCTAGTATTGAGAAAGTGCAGGT